>DWPT01000138.1:0-30027 GCA_018251895.1 Agathymus mariae mariae
AATAATATATTTGCTGTTTGGGTATGCTAAGACCTGGCTTAAAATTTAATGGACACTTCAATGAACATCACGAACACTGCTGTTCTCTAGTTTGAGTGAAGTTGACATGGAAAATGACAAAAATCCTTTTGAAAAGCTTTTCAAAATATTACAATGACTTGGTGTACATAACATGTGAGATTTCATGTGCAAATTGATGTTAAGCCGTCTCTGATAAACAACTTGAGCCAATTTCAAACTGGATCAAATTCAAACCTTCCTTCCTTCCCTACACTATGCACTACGGACCAAACCCCACCAGTTTGTTCATAGCAGCTTTCTTAGCTGTAATGACACTGTTGAGATTGGCCACTACAATTCTCGCCGTCCGCTCCTTCCGCTACAGTGCCGTCTCCGTGTTCCCGTGGTTTTATGGAGCGGTGACAGTAAATGACGGCGGATGCAGGAAAGAGTTTCGTTACGACGTGAACTGTTTGTTATTAAGTTACGGAGTACGCTTTGCGGCACCGCTGGATCTGCAATTTTGTATCGGATTGATTTTATACAGCTACATTTGTGCGTATGCCGATCGAGTAATGTGTAGAAACTCTTACTAAGTTTCAATCGCTTTTAGTGCGAATTAAAGCAATGATCATCACGTGATTTGAACGTTGGTCTCCGCACGGAAGACCCTAGTTGGAACTTTTCCAACTAAGTACCTTTTACAAAGCATCACCTGCTGCGGCGAAGGAAAACGTTATGCACCTCATTTTTTGCTTCGATTGCAATTTCAAAAAGATGCTTTAACACTGAGAAGAAGAAACGGTGAAGGAAACTCCTCGGCACAACTTTTAAACGACACATGGTTATTACAAAGTAAGTTAAAACCTGTGCGGAACTGGTTTGTAGATAGACGTCTGACAGACCCCCTTAATCCTGGTCTATATATGACGTAATCCGAGCCCAGGAGTGGACATAATATAATGAGTTGTAATAAGAATTGATACGTCTTATTTCTCTCTCGTCTCGTCGGTCGATATCACCATCACTACAGGTATTAACAATACATTTGTTGCTTGCTATAGTGCTGTTTGTGATTTCTTATAGGTCTTGTGGATAGGCTGAGGTGTTACTCACTCTAATCTATCTCATAGCAAAGACAACATCATTTTTGTGATGGTAAGTAGTCACCACCGCCTAACGTGCGCGACGTCAAAAATAACTTATGTTAAATGCCTCTTCGACACTACAATATAAAAAAAGATGACCGAAACACTCTATATTCTATAAGAAGCAGGAGATATTGTTTTTACCGACTCAAAGATGAATGTAATGGAAGCCCCGTACGTCCAGTACGTCAAGTAGAACAGAAGTAAGTTATCACTGGTTCTTATCTTAAACAGCGAAGGAAAAGTCGAGAAGAATATGTTAAATGTTTTCGGCGTTGTTTGAATTTTGCATTCAGTACTTGGATGACTTCGTGTATTGTATGTACACATATTGTTAACAGTTTTCCTTCTCCGGCTCACTATTATAGAAATATACGACATAATTTGGCTTCATAAGTACACATGTTAGATACTCTTTTTAAATCGCACTATAAAAGTAATAATTACTTAAAGCAAACGCCGTCTTATAAACACGTAGAAATCTCGAAATAAACATAGTTCTCATCGTAGTGGCTAATTACAGGAGCACTAAGAGGTGCCTAGACTATCTAAAGCGCTAGTAATGAGCGCGCTCAAAGCCTCTCCCTCCTCCTCCCACTCCCCCCACCACCCGCGGCGGGGCGGGTGGAGGTTCTCTTATTACGGGCACCTCTACCTACACAGCGCTCTCACAAAGGTATAACGTTTTCTGTGAAATTCAGCGCTGGAATATTGCAGCGGGTATTTTAGGCGGATAATATCTGGTTCTAGCCATCAGCATTGTAGTTAGAAACACTGCTTCGCACTCGGTTACTCCGGGTTCGAATCCCGCAAGTACTTCTCAGTTTTCATCAAGAGCGATATATAAACATGTTATCACTTGCTAGATTTTATACCGTAGAGATGATAGTTACCAGATAGTAGACCAGAGCCCACCGAGGGAGCCATGGGTTGGGATAATTGTCTGCTAACGAAACATTATTTAGCTGATATTATTATAAGGCTCACTTCAAATTATCTGTGGTACTTTAACATCAGGCAGGTAATTCCACAATAGCCAGTGTCGCTGTTCCCAAGTGCCAGCATCGTTTTCAGTCTAGAACCAACCATCCTGTCGCAGTCGGGCTCACATTTGTACACTTCAATTTAGTTTTCCGTCACAAAGTAAAACTATAGGGGAGTGTTCCTATTTTGGAGAACACGAGACGTGTTCCACCTTCTCGTGGTCACATTACATTATTTATATCTTTTTTATTATCTTTTTGCAAAAAATTAATTATACTATGAGCGGGCAGCTTGTCCATGTGTGTGGTGCATTGACCGTAGACTCACGTAAAACTGTACTGTCACGATCGTGGACATTATAGAAACCCAAAGGTACAGTACCTATTTCTTAACCTACTGTCATTTTCACATCCCATTCTACGAAAATCAATTGTACAATATATCCAAGTACTAATAGCACTGTCAAATTTAAAAGTGCTTTACAACAAGTTTTGCTTGGATATGTTAGTAAGTTAAGTAATATTTCTTATTATGTACAATGGTTTTTAAATTAATGTACCTACAAACCTTACTGTCTACACCGAATGAAGCAACACATCGCTTTACCTACACACCTATTCTGCTGACCTCCGCGAACGGGCGCGGCACCTCAGTCTAAATTTAGCACACCTCGAGAACATCGATGGCACCAACACATGCGCACTTCACCTGACCCCGGACACGGGCCACCGAGACACCACCGGCCGACACACCTGCCCAGCGAGCTACCGGTGTCGCACTGAGGAGGGAGTGTTCGACCGCACCTGTCGTTACCTGGCCTCACCTTACGCGACCAATCACCGCGCACCACACCTGCGCAGGTCGATAAACAGGGCGTGGCTTAGCGAAACGCGACTGGAAAATCACCTGTGAGCACCTGCGAATACACCTGACTCGTGGTTGGCGGAGAGCCTTCCAATGGTCGTCGCTGGAGTCATTAAACACCTGGCAGGTGGGCTCCGCGGTACCAGGTATTGGCGCGGCGTAAGTAGGTCAACGGAGCCGCGTTATGTACCGTGGTGTATATTATGTACGCCGGCGTCCCGCTCTACTCTACTCTCTACTGAGATAGTTTTAAACAGGTTGTTGCAGAGCCGTTTTGTTTTATTGTGACCGCGGATGCCTATACATTGTAATTTGTTGAAACATTTGTCTGTGGAGATACGATATCGAAGCATAAGTACTTATAATAACAAGAAAGCGACTTTATTATTAAAAGTATCCAAATGAAAACGACTGGAAGTACTTCATCAAATTTAGTTATAGACATCTATAACGTTTGTCAAATACTTAGTTTTTTATCTGTATATTATGTAGATAAGTATGTACTAGAAGGTGACTTTCGGTCGGCGAAACATTTTTTCCTACGTCGAATAGCATGCTAGGTATTGATAAGAAAAATTTTATGATTCAATTTGAAAAATATATATTTGTGATGCCGACTAGGAGTTTTAGTCCTGCGTTGAACCTTAGGATCTACATAAATTCAAAGTAGGTATTGCTAGGATGTAACTATAAAATTCTGGAGGAGCTCGTCATTTACAAAACATAAGGTAAGTACGGGCGCCATTTTTCCCCCTTCGCGCCCACACAATTTGTCTTCAAACTCACCCCCTCCCGCGCCTAACCCCCGCCCATCGACCTTAGGTGTAGCTACCAAGGTGCTGAATATTGCTTTCAGACGCCCTAGGTTTAACCTCCCTGTGACGTGTGACATTAAACGTTCAAAGTCAAATTAATTTGTAATTTGATTTATTCAGAGTTTAGTGAGATGAGACATATTAGCAATGCTTCAATTCTTATAAATGAGTTCCTACCTACTGAATGTAGTAATACTAAAATATATATAATGTAATAATACTAATAATAAAATTATATTTTTACCATTGAGCGATTAAGGATTTATTTTTGACCTTGCCCGCATTTACTAATCTATATTAAAGTCGTTCGACTTCTATCGAGTAGTTTTTCAAAATTTCTCAAAGCTGTGTGAAGTAACCACAGCAGCGCCTGTTACCCGGTGTGGTGTGCGAGTTCACAATTCTTATTCTGAGAGACCTCAAAACCTACTTACGGGACGAGTTATGGTAATGATGAAGATAAATTATTAATTTATTTTTTCTATAAATAAACCACTACAACATTACTTCAAAGTCACACTTCGAAAACCACTCAATCGGTGTCACCCTTGTCCTTTGACGACAAAGATCACCACCACATACCACTTGCCGGAGTTAGTATAGACAAATAGTGATGTTTGTCCTCAATATTTCCGACCGCTGTAATGTAACCGAAACTGGTAAACAAAGCCGCGACAGCTCGCAAATCCTGCGCGCGTCCGTCCGCCATATTTCTTCGCCTTCCGTGTCTAACGTGTCGTTGTTTACCGTCACACGAGCGACGATTGTTCTATGCAAATGTACCCACCGCCCTATCGACGCCCGACGCCTTAACACCAAAATATTATGATAGCCTAGCAGATGTGAATTCTCCAGATTCTGAAGTTGAGTATTCCTAGCACATGATTTTTTCTTGTATTTTTTGACAATAGACGATAAACTATTAGACGGACCACCACTTAAGTATAAACCTAAGTAATTCAGTACGCAACTTAGTTACTTGCGTATACTTAATAGGTACTTATTTATGTCAGCTGTTTTGATGACAATATCCCAAACAAACCAGACTGCTTGAGATTTCTACCCGATGTTCTAAAATTTAATAGGTACCTGTGTTCTGTGATGATAATGATATTGACGTCATATTAAAAGGAAATTATTAAGGCTATATCGATTTTAAACTATCTATTTACATATACTAAAACTGCTCGGGTTCGATAAAGCGTCACATTGTTACCCTTATTTTAGAAATTCACTTCGATATTAACTGTAATTGTCGTAATGGCTTCGGTAAAGGAGCACGTCGTGTGAGAACCTCCACATCTGATTAAGAACGAGTCTTAACGTCTACAGGAGCACGTGAAGTTTGGTAGGACAGTAGAAGTCCATACTATTATTGAATTAATAATGATAATTATGATACTAATGGGTATGGAACCTTAACTCCTTTTATTGTCAGTATTAACCCAAGCCCAACTGGACAAAATTAAATGTGATAATGGATAATGATTTTCGTATCATATTTAGGTGGAGTACCAGGTCAGTTTCCGGGTGCTACTAGATCTACCACAGTCATGGTAGCAACTTCTCGGCATCTCTCCAATTTTGTGGTCTGCTGTGAATCATTAAAAGGTCAAAACCAAATTATTTTTCTTTTATGTGACTAGTCAACAAACAAGCAGCCGAGTCACCTAATAGTAAGTGGTCACCGTCGCCCATACACTACAGTAACACCAACGGCATCGCCGAAGTGTTGACGACAGAAAAACCAGTGATTTCCCGTATTAGGTACTACCGTCTCTCCGGCACCGCGACCGATACACGTATGAAATATTTTACGGTACATTTTAGAAGGAGAACGGTAGCCAGCCAGGCGCAAAATACCCTAAAACAATGCAAGTACCGTTGAAATAAAACTGCATGGTGCAGAGCCTAGCGACCTCGAGCAATAGGGACAGTTCGTCATAGCCTGGTCCGTTGTGCAACAGGGTGCACTATAAGCAGGAGAGGTAGGCTTGGACTTGAAGAGCGATGCAGACCATTACACTCTAAAATATTTCTCGTACTGTAGCTACATGTACAGGAAAAATAGTCCCGCATAGTAGAGATAGGCAAGTAGAAGTAAAATTATGTACGTAGGTATTAGAAATTAATTGTCACCAACAAGTCAAGGAAACAGTGTAAGGAAATCAATTCTAAGGGTTCTTCAAATGTTTTTAAGATACGATGATTCTGTCAATTCACATCCAGCTAATGTGGTGGGTGGACTATCTTTTGAAGACATTGTACATATAAAAAACACCTGAGCATAGCAGTGACACTGTTCATAATAGTCCATATAGTTTGATGGTAGATATATAAAGGTCTCTTCCGCTAGATACAAGATCTCCTGCAATGAAACAGACATTGAAATTATTTAAAACAATCTTGTGACATTAGTTGCAGCGTAGAATGCAAAAGACATCTTATTACGTGTCCGCGTTAAGTCTAATTTTCCGGTTTTGCCCGCCCAGATTGCTTCGCGCCACCGTGCCTTCGCGACATCGCCCCGGTCTCGCGTCGACCCCGCGTTGGGAGAGTGTAGTATAAAGTCCTTTGCCCACTAGCCCTTATCTAAATGACCGCTAGCGTACTTACCTACAGGTAAAATATTGATTCAAATTTGTTTCACTCAGAGACAATTTACCTGAGGCACGGAATAAATAACAGTAATACGTTGTAATTCAATACGTGGTGACCCAGCCTGCCGAGCAAAGGATGCTTAGTTGTTGGAGAAGTTGGGTTCCTAATCTAGATAAGAGAAAATATTTATTTCTGGATATGCCACTCATATACACAAAATATTGCCGCAATATGTTGGTACCTTAGCTAAAATTCGAATACTGCGCCTTTATATTTAGGCCAGTAACCATTTTACTCTGGGCTCGGCGTTACCTAAGTGAAATTAACAAGTTAGTTAGTATTCTTTGAACTGTTACACGAATAAGTAGTAAAATTACGATAGGAAAATAACTAGAAGGGTTATTGAATTATTTAAGGGATAAAAAATTCTCCAATGGTTATGTAGACTAGCTAGTACGGTTATAAAATTGATGTCTAATTTTAAAGCGGTTTCAAACTAAGATTTTGTCACAGGCAAGATATTCGTTTCTCATGTCATTTAAATGTCTCACCCCTAATTCTAATTTTTTAACTATAAGGTGAAAGTTGTTGCAAGTACCGAGTAGGTATTAAGTACTTAGGCCAACAAGTGCATTTGTACCGGTATATGTTTGCTCACAAAATTACATAACAACAGAACATAAATTTATTGTCATATACTTATTATACAAGTAAAATACGGTCTTCATACGTGCAGTGGATATGCGGGTTTGTGTACAATATGGTTGGTGTACAGTCTCTCACATGTCCAAATATTTCACAGCACGACTGAACACGACTATGGAACAATGTAGTGGGCAAAAACCTTAACAATGCTCTTTTAAGCCTTGCCTGCAGTGACTTAATATTCTTATTTTTAAACTACCATACCAATCTTAAAGAGAGAAGTTTCTTAAAAATATATATAAAAATACGTTGGTTGAGTACAAAAAGTATGGAGTACTTTTATCCGATGTCTCTTTATTGATGTTGAAATAGAAAATGCATTCAGTGACAGTAGTGGAGTACACGTGGTGACGGCAGTTTCTAGTTTCTGCTACCATTCTCGACGAGTTTTTACCTGAAATCGATGACGACGTAGCGCTATTTGGGTGTTTTAAAATTTTACGGTGTATCTTATGTAGGGTTTTATTTGGAACTTATTAATTTGCCCTTTTCCATAACTTGCGGCTCTATGAGGAAATATTGAGAAGATCCAGTAATCAGTACCGATTTTTTTTATATTCATAGCCGACAATCGACCGGACTAGCCAGACTTAGACCTTATAGTAAATCACCAGATGACCGTCGCCCATGGACATCAGTAACATCAAAGGTACAACTTCTTCTTATCAGAAGAAAGAAAGTACCGGGTCTGACTTGTATTAGTATTAGTGGAATATCCTCCTACTTGTTTTCTAACCTTCAACGGTGAGGGTCGTCCCAGTCGATAGATCACTCCATCTAGTCAACGGTGCCGGTTTGTTGTTGAGAGTGGTGTGGATTGTGTCCATATAATAGTCCGACATTTTCGAGGACCTTTCATGTGCAGGGAAATTACAGCAGGTTCAAGTAGTCCACGGGCCACTGCCGGGCCGGTGCATTTGACTTTAATTATTTATCATGTGCAGTGCGTCAATGCATCTCTGGATGGAGAACTTCAGCCGTTGTCAAATCACCTCCAGGAGCTTTTTCCGACTTCAGCAGTTTCAGTGCAGATGTGACCTCTGATTATAGAATGGACACAAAATGTATTTAGTGGTAGTTCTTCCTTCTTTATACGAGCGCACAGGTATCTTTAGAGATGTAGTTTTCCTTCATCCCAACCATAAATAGGGTTCCTAAAATGATTAAGCACCGTCGGGATCGCGGAACAATGTGAGAGCGTACTTGTTTTGGTAATTATAGTTAATATTACCGTATTAAGTAATTTAACAATTTATATAAATGCACGAATTGTTGAACGAGGATTTTTTCATTATAATAAAATTATAGTAGTCCGCTCGACCACAGAACCAGTGCGTGTCTACGGTACTTACGACACGAGATAATAGTTTTCGTGTATAAGAATAAATGGTTACACCAACCACTGAAAATTTTGCCACAATTACGTACAAAAATATATTCGAAACCTTTAAAACTGTTTCGTTCAGTTTACAAAAAAGTGCCTCTGATTACAAAGTGGAGGCGGCGAGCACGGCGCGTTCTACTGTAACTTTGCGTCCGGATTTCATATTCAGTTCGTGGGTAAAAAAGAGGTGTCCGGAGTTTTTCGAAGTTGAAATGAATTCACGCTGGAAAAGCTGGCAAAAACCGAGACGGCCCACTGTTTATACGAGGACGTGATACCGTGGCCGAGTATGTCTGAACTGTGAATGTTTTCTTCGAATTCAGGTGAATACTTCATCTGTTGTATTATGTTTATGTATCAGTTTTTGTGGCACTGCTGGAACAGGACTTTTGTACAGTAATAGTTAGCCGGTACGTAGTTAATAGTTACCGCGATGCACTGTACCTACCTGCTGTATGTGCCATTATTATTGTGCAGGATGATATTCACGGATGCTAGTTCTTAAAGAGAGGGTCAGGGTACCAATATCTATAAAAAATGTTACCGCATAACTTTGTTTTTAAATTAATGTTATTGCAGAGTATCCGTAACTGGCCCAACCCATAAAGTTGAATATGCAATGTGATAAGTAACTAACTAATAGTACAATCTATGAGAGCTTTTCTTGGAATAGTTTGTACTTGTATCCACACCAGCAACAGCTTTAAGTAATTTTCATTGAAATTCAGGATTCATGCTAAAACTAGTTACATAGGTACAACTAAGCTTTATTATTGCTCTGGATATATTTACGGCGGGTCCTTTAGACTATTCGGAAGTCCGTGGGGACGTCACGGGCTGTTGGCAGAGTGGGACAGCTTTTGATGACGTCACGGCACGTTAGCCGGCCATCAGAGCCTCTTAGCTTAGTTAAAGCTAAACCAGGTCAGCTGGGTCGTACATTGCATAATTTATGATGCATTAAAACTCCTGGATTATTCAAATAATCGCGATGTTGTCCCTGTAATTATATTATGAAATCTAAAATATAACTACTTTTGCTTCGTTTCAAAATCAACGCAGTGTCGAGCCAAGGAAGTTTAAAAATTATATACCGATTTATTCGTACGTCCCAGGGAGTTAGTATCTAACGCTCGCTGTGATTGGTGTCATGTTGTAAAAACATAACAATTTAAAACTGCACTCGTGATCGTGACTATTCAATATCTCCGACATTTTTACACCTTCTAAATTTCCAAGTTACAATGTCGTAAGTTTTATTTGCTCGCCGCAGAAGATTGCAGGCTGCAATAAAATAGTTAGAAAATAATATGAGGGAGAGACGAGATTGGAAAACTTGCCGATTCGTTTATGGCTTCGGAAGTTTTGCGGTGAATTACCTATGTGCTGGTATCTGGCGCGATGTCTTTTGGATACCGAGTTATGGATGGGGCACGATTTGAGGAGTTTTATTAAAAGGTCATATTGAAAGACGTAAGACTTGATCGACATGAAACTTCTAATTAGCTTTGTATATCATCTGCATTTCAATTTATTGCTATCCCACTGTTGGGCTCGAATCTCGTTAAAAAATGGATTGTCATGATCTTGGTTAGGTGCAGAATAGCAAATTTTACGTACAAAAATATTTAAGATGTTCTTAAACTCTACGTTGTAGGGTCTGAGTTTACCGGTGCGTCTGTCAGGTGAACCAGAAAGTTACCAGCAAACCTGGTTAGACGGAAATGATATTGACGGTCGCTAAATTAATCGAACATCTGGATTCCCTAGGACCTGCCTATAATTATGATTAAGTGATAATAACTTTTTAATAGGCACATAATTTAACATTAACTAAAATTACATGTGCGTGTAGGATGCGAATCCGAATTCGTACATGTCATGCCTAAGAAATACTTTGTAAATATTGTCCTGTTTTTCTTTGGACGTGCTATAAGTTAATAGCAACTATACCTACTATAGCTACTCATAACTATGTCATGAAATAAAATTCCTTACCAAGAAAAGCTTGCTACGTCTTTAAATGTTTGCACATGTTTCCATGGAAAAATTATGATTCTACAGAATTTCTCAGTTTAAATCTCTGATACTTTTTTCATCACTGTAAGAAAACTTGTATACAAATTATTGGAATGCGCCGTGTGAGAAGTAGCAGTGAGAGCGAGTGAGCTATAAGCGCGGTCTGCGCGGCAGTGTCGGGAGGTGCGCTAGTATGGCGAGCACGTGTGCCACACAAAAAACGCGCCTTAATAAAACGAGGTATCGTGGGGGTCGGCGCTAGGTGCGCTCCTCTCACTTGTCGATAACGCTCATGAACTACAATCATTTTTGAGGTCTGTGTCAATCGTACTTTTTTATCTCATTGATAAGTTGTGATATGTCATGTATAATAATTTTAATATCATGTAACTGACACGCAACATTGCAAGCAGTGACAGTAAAATTTCAACGTGACCTTCAGTACTAAGGGTTCAGTATCGACCTCTCAAGCAATTACAATTTTTCTGTGTATTTTTCTTTATGTAATAACATAACTATGTATAAAATAATTATCACTTCCTTCGTTAAAATAACACATTACGAGGAAACCTTCATACCTACTTTAATTTTTTATTCATACAGTTCTTAAGGATATCATCGTTGACGATGACTCTTCGTACCCTGTGATATAAAACCTCAGTTCAGCAGGAAGACTGTTGTTGTATTGTCATGATAAATTATATGTCTAAATAATCTGTTAATTATATAAAACATGAATGATGTATGTTTTTACATGTAACAATAATTAATGTATCATGACACTTCATTTCATAATAAGTTGGGTTTAGCCATTTTTTTCTACATAAAATAAGTTAATGCTTAACAATCCCATCTGAAGGTAATCGGTGATGACGTCTATAATGTTGCACGTATGAACGAATAAAAGCCTATTCACTCCCCTCTTGAAAACTCCCACATCGTACATGGTAGGGAACATCCTTAACATACAATGATACAGCAATTGTTACTTGTTGTTGTTGCGTTTGTAATACAGTATTTTTTATAGTCAATTTGAACTATATTTTGTAAGTTATTAAATACAATTGATGTTCATATATCTACCCGCGCTGGCTTCGAATATTAACAGACTACAAGATCGTATATTACTTCAATAAAAACCTGTTAGATATTAGCAAAGTTACGATTTTTTTATATCGATAAGTGAACGATCGTTCGCATCCTTAACGCCCTCGGACGGGTTTAATTACACGCGCGGGCGACAGGTTGTCGCGTGACGTCATCGCTGCATATGCGAGTGGGCGAGGTGTTGATCCCCACCTCGCCATTGTTTTGTTCTCAGTGTTCTAGATTATATGTTACACACGTCCGAGGCAGTAAATAGCGAGTAATTCATGAATTATCAATTATGTAGCAGTGGTTAGACGCGCTCGATGCTGCGCGCTCCGCGGCGGTAATAAAACGAAAACAATGACGCATGTTTTATAATAAGGAACGCGGTAGGAAATTGGTTTGTTGAAGGCTGTGTCTCATTTTCTGGGTTAGAGCTACCGATTGATTGATTCTACTGATTGATCTCTCACTATTTTAGCATTAAATTATAAAATTAATTAAAAGTCAATTGTTAATACGAAAGTAACATAATATAACAAGTAATGTGATAGTTATTAGTTAACTTAAAGGAGACCGCCATTGGGCCAGGCACGACACAACGTGAAAGTGTAACCGCTGAAAGTTACTGTCTTATTACACGTACACTGAAAATGTATCGCTTTTTGGCTATTTGTATAAGAGAGATTATGGCAATTTAAACATTTTTATTCAGAAACACACCAATGGAAATAAAGATAAATAAGACTCAATAACTTGATATTGATTTATTGCAAGCTTATTGATACACTGACAATTGTAATTAGCTCTACAAAATACATTATCTCACATTAAATGGAGCGGAGGCAGACAGGTATTCATTACACCGTAATTGTATGCCATACACGTACTGGACACTGCATTACACTGTGAATATTATTATTTATATTTACTTACGGATTCATATTAACCAAAAGCACCAATGTGCCGTAACATTCTAACGCAAGAACATTACTCCAGAATGCGGCGGCCGGGGGTCCCAACTACGAAACGAGCGAGGTGACGTATTAAAGCTGGTATTGTTATTACTGACTGTTACTGGGAGCAGACAATTTACTTGCACAGATTGTAAAGATAAATGGGTCGAATATATGATTTTTTTATTGCGAATCGATTCCCAAAACATTTTTATGTGGATATTTTTACTCATTTTAATATTTATTTAAATGAATATATAAAATCTGATTGTAATTTTTTAATTATTGTGAGTTTTATTAAATAATTATTATCTTTTTTAAAAATATTCTAACCTCAAATATATTATAAAGAATGAGCGTGAATTTTGTGTGAATTCAGAGGGTCCGGTGGCCTACATTATACTATTGACCAACGTAGAATATTATTCCAAGACTCCTATCAACAAATTTAAATTACTGGTCATTAGTCGTTTTGGTAGGAGACTTACGCGAAAGTCAACCGCTTAGACAGGGCTTCGGATGATCATAAAGTTTATTTATTCATTAGACGGTGATGTGTTTTTTAATTTTAAGACATGAATATCAACGCAACTAAGTAACAGGTAATATACTGGAGTCTACATTAAATGAAGTTGTAAACAAGAAGACCACTTACTTTCATAATTTATAGTTGCGCAACTATGTAACGGACGTTTAAAAGATCATTAAATTTGAAATCTGCAGAGCGGCGCGACCTCGCCGGGTGCGGCTTCCGCCAATCAGCTGCGAGCACCTTGGTGAGTATGGCTTCGGGCGATTGAACAGATATTGTTTACTTTAGTTCTTAATTAAATAAATTGCTTCTTCAAACGACAGATATTGTTACCAGCCAGAGAGATCACATACCTCGGTACATACATCGGTTGTAGAGGGAGGCCCATACAAAGTTTACATGCCGACCCAGGTACAGCGCCACTTAACTAAAATAAAAGAACTCTTTAATATATATTTTTAATTTTCATGGAATTAATATAAGTTAATAACTAAATTTGTAACATTTAAATTTGCTTTTGCTCATAAGATAAGGTTATCGAGTAGCGATGTCTTGGGATGACAAATTTTGTTCGCAATGCAAGAACGGTCTTATAGCCGTAGTAAATGTTTGTTTGTTGATGGATAATATACTACAGTTTTTGTAAATTATTAAAAATTAGTTATAATAGAAAAAAAAAAGTCTTAAATATTACTATTAAAAAAAATTGATCAAAAATACATTAAAATACACTTAATATAACTTCATATTTAATAGACTATATAATTAAAAAAGCCGTCAATAAATAAAATACATTTATGCATAAAAAATTATAATGAATCTAACACAAACCATCTCGCGTTGTTTTGAATAAGGCAAAATATTAATATCTTCGATTTTATCCCAAGAACACTCAGAGCCATGAAAAGTTTATTGAGTAAAATATAACGAAATTACAACTGTAACACCAACCAATTACCTATCGAAAATAAAACAAGACAATTCAAATAAATTGTATCGATGACGTAAATAACAACACTAACAAACGCATTTACATGATTAAGTAGATAGTCACAAGTAGTACAGCGACGGGCCCGGACGTGGGTCTGTGGCCCGTGTACCGAGCTCACCGACCAGGTGCAGGCGCCTTGGTCAGTTGGTAGGTTCGTCCTCAGGCGAACGAGAGATGGATGCACTAAGCAGTTACATTTTTATATATATACTTATATAATAACTTATACCATAACCTATGAATCATTAAAGATCTTCAAACTTTGTTGAAGTTTTTATCGCGGACAAATCGAACATATTACATAGAAATAAATATTAAAAATATGAGTGTAAAAAAACTTAACTTCCCATCCTAAATTACGAAAATAAAAAACGAAATGCGGCCATTATTATGGTAGTAACATTATCCATTCAGAGATGCACATGTTCGACACCTACGCAGGTAACATGCGGTCCATATAAAGACATTAAGAATCCAACCAAACACGACCCGTCATTTGAATCTTCAACTTTGGAAATAACGTTCAAATCTACCCACACCGAAGTTCACGCTTCAACGAAATGAATTCATGTTCACAAAATACCGAACCGTCCTTGCAGTCTTATGCTAAAGAAATAAAGACGAGAATCACACTAGTGAGGTATCAGGTGAGATGGACGTAGTGTAGTATAAAAAACTTAATAAAAAGCAAACCTCGTCCATGTGCGGTTCCTAGAAGAATTCTGTAGGTAGACGTCTAATTAATGAGAGCTCTTGGCGGCGTACGAGGAAAAAGGATAAAAAACAACATTGTATGTAACGGCGGATGGATGGACTCACTCACCTATGTAATTATTTATGTTACTGCAGTGCAATTAAACCTAAATTATATAATCCTTTTATAAATATATTTCATTTTGAAACAGATAGGTGTACATTTAAGATGTTTTGGTTGAGGTGAAACGTTAGTGCGATCGTACTTTTATTTTACAGACTTAATAACAAAAAAAAAATCCTTAAATACTTGTAATTGAGGGGGGATTAGCAAGACTGACTACTGATAGAAATATTACGACGACAAACTTTTTCGGTTAATAAAAATAGACGCATTGAATATTTGCTATCAAATTATTTTAATTACTCCCATTCGTCGTCCATTTCCAAGCATTGGCGATGTTTATCGTACTGGTTTTGAAAATTATTTTCTTTGGTATTAATATTAAAGTAATATACCAACAGACGGCCCAACGGACGACCCACAGCCGGTGTGCTGCAATATGTAAATACGAAATCTTCCGAATCATAACTATAGGATTTGTCAATAACTTGATTGTAGTAGATCCGATTTTAGTGCAGCTATGAGGTATAGTTTCGACAAAACATAACTCATATGTGTTAATGACAAACTATATTGTGTTATTATCATTTTAGTAAGATGTTTATTCAAATAAAGTCATTATAGTAACATATTTTATTCTTTGCCTTTTTTAATATTCGCAAAATTTATTCAATACTCTTAGAGACAACCAAAAGTAATTCAGTAACAGTACAGGTACAATGTTAACTTCGTCTGAAAATTTGAAGCATTGCTGGTTTCAAAATAAAAGACAAACTGAGTTAAAACTATTTAAAATTATTTCTAATTCGATCTTGTATCAGGTGCTCCTATTTAAACCTTAATTTAAATATATAATATATGTAATATTTAAATCAAATATAGGATGTAAATAGCGGGCACCGCCATCTAGCGCCAAGTAGATGTACTACTCAGCCTACCGAGGAGTGCTTGAAAATGCTTGTTTCGTCGCTCCTTTTGCTCTAAACTAATAATAATAGTTCAATCGTATGATGTTAGAACATTATAGGATTCATTTTTGTTTAAAAAAATTATTTAATTACTTGATTGATTATATAAAAGCTGAAAAAATGTTTTTAATTTAAAACTAATATCGAATCCTACAACTATAATGATTTAATGTTGCTATGAAAAATTTAAATCCGAAAAATTGAATTTCCGGAGAAATTCAAATGATTCAATCTTAAGATAAAACTAATACTGAACTCTACTTACCTGATTAAATATTCGGATATCGTGACATACCGTCGACATTTAATCCGTGACTAATTAACACGTGTTACTGTTCCGATTCATTAATCTGTGACATTAGTATTAGCGGGCAGAGCTCACACCGCATGTACGATTATCACTGGGACGTACGACTTACCTACCGGTTACCCAAAACAACGTTGTACCTACTGACATACCACTTCACGAACGAATTTACCTTATAAAAGGAAGGAAGGAAATATTTTAGTTAATTTTTGAAATGCAGTAAATAATAACAATAACATTATTGTACGTTGTACGTTAAAATATTGTTTCTATGCATTTAAATGTAAAATAGACATATTGTACCTATGTAATAAACGTCTGCTGAAAACTATATTTGTAGTGAACGAGCCGCGTCCAGCGTTTGTGATGATCGTTGACGATTGTGAACTGTGGTACCGATAAGATAGTCAGATTGTCGTCATTGTTCATAATGCGTTTTAAATTATCACATTATAGTATTCACAATCATAATACTCATCAATTATTTATCCTCATAGCCCGCTGGAGTCTGAGGCCTGTTGGGGTGTGAGGCCTGCACCGGGTGGACCAGTTATAATAAGATCTTCATATCACGTACCTTTTTATCTTCCATATCAATAAAAATCTTCAACCTATCTAATTGTGTAAAGGTGAAATATATGTAATCAAAATTTCACTTACTTTACAGTAGAGCTAAAATAATTCATCCTCCGAGTTTTAATGTTTTACAGTAGGAACTGTATATAATTAATGATAGTTGGATAATATAAAACAACAGTAGGTTATGGAATATGGTTATGGTTATGGTATGTAGTTGTGGAAGCCAAATCGGAAATTATTTTACCATGTTTTCCTCTCACAGTTACTGAGATTATATTTTGTAAGCACCTGTACCTCGTATAGTGTAAGACTCAGAGTTTTGGTCGATGTCTGTCAGACGTGAATCGCACTGACGTCGGCGCGGCTGCGGCTCGCGGCCTGCGGTTCGCGGAATACGTCCGGTCGGTATCGACGTGTCCTACTTAGCAGCATCCACCTATAATCACTGGTTCATTAACCGCCGTTATATTAATACATTGTAGGTATGCGTGTTCAACAAACATTGTAAGAATTTTAGAACGACATTAAGGTATCAACAAAAATCTCCCCGTTTCTTTTACTCAAATAACGATTGGTAAGATGCTTAGTGTTTGTAATTATTTTTTGCATTATTACTTTTTTTGTTTTTCGGAATGTGCTAGTACTATATATAAGAGTGTAATGTGTAAGATTACACATTCAGGATTATATCTTATCATAAAGAGTACAAGAGTAGTTGGATGGGTGACCACTAGTAGCCGAATCATCGAGCCAAGCTACTTGTAAGTGGTCACTGATTATGAACATCGATAAACCACAGCGCTACGCATGCACTGCAGGTTAAGAAGAATCCGATAATTCCCTTTCATTAACGGCTCTCCAACATTGCACCAGCAAACACGAAGAAATAAAGCTTCTTGACCTGCACAGAGCTCTAATGGGTCGAAGCGATCAGACCTAATTAGAAGCTTCGGGTGGGATGAGCTATCGTTCTCAGGGTGCGTTATTAAAATCGCAATTCGCAGTAGTTTCAGGACGTGCTATGTCTTGCACCGGAATGCTAATGGATCGTACTTAATGTCATTCAATACCTCGCTGCCCTGTTACGGCCGATACCCGGTAACCGTAGCCGCATCCGCCCGGGCCGGACGCAGCTCAAAGCCGCTTTGTGTACTCCTCGCAGCTCGCAGCGCGCAGCTCGCGCGTTCGCCATTTTTTACCAGTTCAGAGGTTGTTGCACTTCCGCACCGATATCCCTCGTGAGCGTGTTAGAACGTAACATGAGACGTGTGTAACGAACATGAAGTCAAGTGCGTTGATAGATTGTTTGATTGAAGTAAGACACAGATAAATATTATGTAAAACCTAAAAGGGCTCGTACAGGCTTCACCACGCTGCTCCAGTACGGTTTTGTGGAGGTTATTCATCAAAATTTCGATCAGTTAGATTGCGTTAAGTAAAAAAGTTACGTTTATCTGGAGATTAATTAACTGTGAACTCGACGACTACCATCGACCAACGGCAGGGCCGCAGTTGCAATGTTTTCCAACAGGTAGCCAGATAATTAATTATATTGTCATAACAACGGGTCACGTTAATTGCTCGTGTCCACGACCACCTTCTTTTTGAGGGCGTGACAAGTATGCATTTTGTAAACATAAAGGCAAAGATCGAACCTTCGCGTCGTCGGCGGGGCATACGTACATTATTTTTAAATCAAAGAACGTACTTATATTTAATAAAAGAAATGATTATAAAAATAGTTTAATTTAACAATCATGATATATTAATTGAATAACAAATCCGGTGAAAAGTTTCATGTTTTCAATATTTATTTTTTACTTCTTATATTTTCCGGTCCAAATTAATTTTTTTCTTTACCGTCTGGTAATATAGAGTTTCCTATCTGTTCACTTATAAGTATGTGATTCCAAGAAATCCTAATCAATGTTTCCTTAATAGTCAATTAAGGAAACATTGGTATTAATAAGGTAGGTACATTAAATAAAAATTAATAAATAGTTTCATCCACCAAGTTAGATATGCGTAACCACGAATACATTGTTATCATTATTTCACGCGAGATGCAAAGGAATCAAAGTCGTTGTTTTATAAGTTGCAACATGTAGCACGACAATTAAAACGCCACTGAGAATGCGACACGGACTCTCGGCTTGGCTTGTACTTTGCCACATCATGACGTGCGCCGGCGGGTAGGTATGAGCAATAAATAAGCTTAATAGACACATTAATAATACACTTCATAGAAAAATTACTGATATTCAGAATAACAGTGGGAGTGATGACAACGTAGTGGATTGATACTCGGTCGTCTGCGGGGACGATCAGGATTGGAATCCTGCACGCAACTCTGACACATTGACATTTTGCACCTATTACAATTTTTTAAATCAACAATGAATCATCTTTTGCTGGCCGATTTTTTTTATAGTAATAGCCGACAAATAAGCAGACGAGCCACCTGATGGTAAGTGGTCACCGTCGCCTATGGACATCAACAAGACAAAAGGTATCACTGATGCGTTGTCGGCCCCCAGCCGGAACACTACGAGTCGTTTGGCGGCTGACTCAAGCAGCACGGTGGTAGCTAGCCAGGCAGGCTTCACGGAAAGATAATAATACCAATAATAATATTAATGCCTTTATAATAATACTGATAATATAATCTTTACGCAAAGCCCTACCACCAAGCAGGCTGGCTTCTGTCGCCTCTAACGACACCCTGTTCTGCCAGCGTGGGATTGGAGGGAGTATTCTTGGCCACCCCAATACAATAACATAGTCAAAAATCCTACCAGTCCAGAGAACATAATGTCTTTGTGTTACAGGGTCAGAATAGAGATTTCTTTTGTTTAAACAACAAAACTGATAAAAACCAATGACGTAGGTATTACAGACGTAAATTATAATAGAAATGGTCCACCCTACGAGCGACATCGGCGCCGTTGAGCGGCGTTATAATTTTTCCACGTCGTTAAAAAATCCGTGTAAAGATTTCTACAATCCACCACAATGCTACAAAACTGTGGGCTATGAGCGTTACATCAATTACGACAGAGTTTCTCAACCTAGAAATAAAACTTCACTAAATAGTTTGTAATATAACAAACCAATGCCGCTGTGATAAGGTAATAAAGAGGTCTTTAGAGAATTAATCTTGATCTTAAGTTATGCAAAATGGAAATTAGAACTAGAATTAATGATTGAAATAATAAATGAATGAATGAAATGATAATCAAATAAATGAAATTATAATTGAATGAATGAAATGAATGATATAATACTTATGCGAAGTTAGTTTGTACAAATGCTTTTGACGCGAGTTTTTAATTTTCAGTATGGAATTTCTGTCACTCGTAACAGAATTTCATTATAAACATCTACCCATAAAAGAGCCACCAGTTTTCCTTAGTATGAAATGCGGAATAACCAGTTTAGCCTTATTTCTAGTATTAATATTGTGAACATTATTGGTTTTGAGAAAACTGTGCTGTTACTAAGTCATTCTTGGATCATTCAGAGAGATTAAAATAAAACCTAGCATTGAGAAAAAAATAAATAATCATAATTTTCAATATTAAATTATATAAAAAAAGTTGGGTGACTCTGTCCAATTCCCACGTTTTGGCAAGGTAACAACGCTAAAATAAAAACATGCGGTAAGGAGGCGAAGAGAAATGAGGAAAAAATACTTAATATTTTGGAACTTAATTAATGAGAGAGACGATTAATTGTAGGCGTTATACGTGCTTTAAAAATAATCGATGGTAAACTAATGTTACGGTATTTTATATATGTAATGGTATTTTTACCCATATTACTTATTAGTACAACGATCTCATGGTCTTGTATTGCTGTGTGTCTGCAGGTATCTGCTTCTTAACTAGCTCTCCCGCATTACAACCGTCAGAAAGAGGGTGTCAGGAATTTATTTGAGATCAAGTTGGACGGAAGAGAGCTCAGCGGTCTCTATAAGAGAGAATCAAACGCAATTGTTTCGTAGGTTGTTCCGCAGGGTGCGCCACAAGCAGAGACGGTTGGATTGGACTCAACGATGAGAGAGACTTCCTTCTTCTGTCTCCACAAAGGAATTTTTAATATGGACAGTTACAATTATAACAGATTTAAACATGTGTTTTTTATATAAAGCACCTCGACCATTCGGGTGGTGGTGAGCATTCGCAAAAGCTTCTCGGAGCATAGCAAGCAGAAGTTTTGAGTTCCTCAACAGAAATAACCCTTCAAAGTAAGGTGGTGACAATCGAAATAATGTATACTCTTAAAGGAAAGGCAAAAATTCTTGAAATTAAAATTGCATATTTTGAAAAACATGCGCATGGAATTGCTACTGACCTTGACCCAGCTGAGGATCACGCTCTCCTTGGAAATGTAAAATCTAAAATTACCATCTCGCCGATCTCACTCGTGGGTGCAGTAAAATGTTCACATTTCCTCCTACAAAACAAACACTTAAGAAAATACAGTTTCGATCAAAATACTATTTCACAGAATATGTTTACGCAGACGGAAGTATTTGATTATCTTGTCGTTTAACTATGACCGATCTTAAATAGTTTTCATGTTTGTACATGTTCGTATTTCCGCAAATCACTTTATAAATGTCAAAGCTATGTTATCTTAGTTATCTTCTTCGACTTTTGTCCAATTCAAAACCAACCTTCTATTTATCACAATCTCATATTTTCACAAACATTTATGATGAACATCCGTTGCCTTGAGATGCTCTTCGAGAAATAGTTCAATTCCAAATATCATCCATGAATTCAAAACATTATTTACTAGCTGAACGGAAACGATAATGTTAGGAAATAGGTGATTTGAGCAGAATTAGTAGGAACATTGCATATATACTTTGAGAAATTAGTTTTACATATTTACAATGGTCAGTTATAGAGCAAAGATCTCTTGCCGTTTTTGTGCAAATAAAATTATTTCACATTGACTTGTCACATCTTTATCACTATTGGATCTGGTATTGATCTTGGAACTTCTAAAAGACTTCATGGAATGGAATAATCTCTCCGATTCTCATATTTGGTTATGTACATTTGTACGTCTACTAATGTAAAACATATCTACTGAAATTATAAAATAATTTATATGTCGGAGATGGAAAGTCTTGCTGGCCTCATGGTCAGATATATTCTAATCTATATACCAGCTAAGCGACGATGCTGCCAACACTCAGGCCACGTGCCGCGTTTCATGTAGTAACCATATCCATAACTATCGCCGATATACAAATATAGGGTTGTCAAAAGGGATCGTACGTAGCATTGCCAGTAATGTGTGTTCAAGTCAACAAAGTTAGACATTAATGAGCTTGATAACCGCAGCTTGATACCTAAGTGTAATTTGCGTTTATGATTCGAGAATTTATTGTTCTCAATTCGATATTCACCAATTCAGGTCCAATGCTTAAAAAGTTGTTTTACATACTTTCAAAGTGTCGTCCCCATGTATGTGAACATCTATGGGTGTGTAATTGTATCAGTTAGGATATATATTAGAAGACTAAGGCTTCAACGATGGTCTAGTACTTATTTTATACGCCTAGAAGGGTATATAGAGAATTCTCATGTACCTATGTCGATGTACATGTTACAAGATTACACTTATAGTCTACTTTTCATATCCCTAGGCTGCGTGTGGTCATTCACATTTTACACTCTCATTCAACCCAACGTTAGTCTAAATACGAAAACAGGACCGTCACACGGGCAGAAGGTAGGCCAAAGTGGACCCGCCATAAAAATAAAAAGAAGCGGTCTCCATCGTCTGGCGACATGTGGCCGGCCACTTACATTTTTTTAATAAAATTTGCATACGTTTAGGGTCTCGCGCGGACGGAGGAGAATTGCGGTTTTAGATAATATTTAGCCCGAAGTGATTCTTATTTAGTTAAATGCTAACTGTTTTTTTTATCTGTATTGTGTACTGATAACGGACAGTTTCAGCACCGGAGCCTCTCTGGAACCCTGATTGGGATTTAGAGGTAATGTTTTTCTTGTAAGTATATATATTTTTTGTATAACACACAACTATTAAGATTGAAGAAAAAGTATTTAAATGTTTATAACACTGCGTAATTGTTACTCTCTACTCGTATCTTCTGGACTACATATCTGACGCAGATTTCCTCACAATATTTTCTTCCGAATTCAAATCATCCGAAAGAAAGACTGACTTTCAAACAATAGTTATAACTCGTTAGTGATGGGCTCGTTAATAAGGACAATGTGGTTTCAAATCACACATTTTGAGCTTCGACTCGAACACAGTTTACTAAATATCAACATGTTACAAGCCGTTGCGCGCTTTTATTGCTATGGACCTTTATTAAATGTTTCAGATGACAACGCCTACAAGTGAACTTTTATATTCCTATTCGCATTTCGATATTTTTAAACATTTCTGAAATAATGTAATGTAGGTCTAGAATTACATTCCGGTCAAGGAGCTCTCAAACGACAAACATTTGCTCGACTAGTACTTACCTACGTAATGAAACTCGGGCGATTAGGTGCGTTGTAAACTTTTATTGCAAAACATTCCGATTCTGTGCAGGAATTTGATTGCAAACGATCGCCGGAGAACGACAGCGCTGTTTGCTAAGTGGCCTTTAAAAAGACCTTACAAAAATATCATTTTTTTTAAATCGACACTACACTTCCGTCTTGCCCACTGTACAAGATCAAATCCCGATAGTGTACAATGTTATATTTCAAAAATATTTGTTTTCGATTTGATTCGGTTCCTTATGACACTCTAGTTGTTTATGAAGGTATACAGTTATTTTCCAAAACTAAGTAATGCAAGTAATGTAATATCGGTGTCATTATACTTTATCAAAAACCTGAGTTGGTTTATGAAATATCTTTTTTTTTTTTCGTGAGAAAACCGTGATGGATACCCTTCAGACGCGGGGACGACAAAGCGTTATGCCGGACTCCATGGTGTTCCTCTCAACGCTGAATGTCGGGGCCCCGGGCACGCTAGGCGTGTCACGCTTTCGCGTTTATGGGATATCTAATCTAATCAAAGCTACCAGTGACTACTGAAGCAGTGCCGTGGAAAACTTTTTAATCCTGTTAAATAAAATTCGTTCTTTCAGTTTAGCACACGTAGATATAGAATTGTTAATCGTTGTATGATATAGATATACATATACAGTCGTTAATACGTATCGTTGGAGGAACGCGGCACGTGACCCGAGTGATGTCAGCATCGGCTCTATGACTCAACACTCGGGAACTCGCTCAACAACAAAGGCTAGCTCAGGGGCAGTCGCTACGACACAACGTCCTCATGTTTCGACCGTGCTCCTGGAAATGGTTACAGTTTGTTTGTGGTTCTTGTCGATACAGTACCGCTGCTCTTTGCTCGGATTACCAATTAGCTGCCCGTGTAAATGTCTAACCGTGACGCCAGCAATGCTGTTATTCCGAGTGAATGAGACCAAAAAAATATATAATTTACTTATAAAATATTGTTAATAAAAAATTGTTGACTGGATCTAGACCTCATTTTAATTCTGATATCTGAGTGATATACGTCTTACATTTTTGTTAAAGAAAAATAAATACAACAAAACGACAACAGTAATCTTTAAAATTAATCGTTTGACGGAACTCCGCCTACAAACATTATGAACCTTAATACAAAACCACAAACGTTACATAAAGGTTCAAGATTTGCTCGAGAGGACGAACGGCTGCTCAGAAAAGGAATATTCAAATCGGATTAAAATCACACCCCCCTCACGAGAAGAGCTATTTCAGAGGTCCCTAATCACCGAATTAAAAGCTCCGTCCACTCCTGTGAAAGCACCGCCGTTCTGTTCACACGTCTGTCACTCTGCAGTATCATTCCATTACAATTTAAAAACAAAACCACCTCAACGAAGGAACACGCCACTTTCATTTATGTTCACGTGCCATACGCGACTTTATCACGGAGCGGTAAGGTGGTGACGGCCGAACGGGTTTTATGTCCCTTACATGTGTCTCCCACGGTGTCGGTTCTATTTACGTATGTGTTGCTTTCAACGAACGTTTGTGACGCGTTCGGATCTTGAACGCTGGAAGTTTTAATGTGTGAATTACATTTATTGGTTCAATTAATTTTTTCAGACGTTACTTTAATAATGAAGTCAAAGCGCTAGTTATAACGTCGAAGACATTACTTAATGATTTCTTTATTTGTAAAAACCTAACCATAATCCATAAAAGTTGCTATTAAACTGGGGCTTTCGATATAACTAAGTACACGATCAGTACTTACACCATTGTTGAGTTTGTCTCCTCTCACCGCCCGAAATGTTGGCACGCAGAACATTGCAGAAAAATGTTAGGTACGGCGTTCGTTTTCGATATTTTAATATAAGTTATTTAGAAAATATCAGAATTTAACACTGAAAATTATTTGTAATGGAATTGAAAAAAAAGTGCGGATTTTAACACACCTGCAAAATTCAGAAGATGAATATTGACCAAATTTCACTGGATTTTCAAATTTTGACTTGTTACGTATTACTTAAACTATAATAACTATTATTTAAAGCATCAACCCATGTTGTTTCTCACATTAACTCATATCAATCGCCGGCGTGTATTACACGTGCATTCACCTCGAGTTTTACTGCCTTCTCTTATTAAAAAAATACTGTAACATTACACTTCTCTTATTTCGATTTCGCAGGCGGTCCCCACGTGGCGGCGTCACCCTTCCCACGTCACCTTTGATTGGGAATCTTCGCTTGTATTTATAGAATCCTGAGTGCTGTGGTCGGTAACGAAAAATAACGTTAGTTATGTCGCCACTCATCACACTCATTGTCATCACAGCCCGCATGTGTCACCGCTAGGCTCAGATCTCTGACAATGAGAGGGGGTGAGGCGATATAGGTTTCTTCTTGACGTTTTCCTTCATCGAAGTAACTGATAATTAGTTTGTTATACCCACATAATTTCCAGATTTCGAACTAGAATCTCCGGATGACGTACGTTCGAATCACTAGGTGACTATAAACTAATCTTTATAATGTGATATAATAAAATTTATAGTAGATATTAAGACGCATTTGTGGATTTTAAATATTTGACTGGCCCACATATTATACGTTTCAAGTTAGATGTTTCCCAACTGAGTTGAGTTAGTATAGTTTTGTGCCGATGTATGTACTTAACATATTATTTCGTGTGTTAGGTAGAGCTAGAAACACTTTATTTATATCTAGTCTTGTTACGGAAAGCGTCTATATTTCGGCCATTTGTCATCAATCGTAGCAGTCGTAAGTTCAGTGTTGTATGTTTTCAAAATGTTAATACAACTTTGCAAATTTATGTAGGTGTATCAAAATAACAACGTTGAGGTAAGTAATGTATGTAGGTGTATCAAAATAACAACATTGAGTTAAGTAATTTAACAGTACTAACTAAGAATGATATTATAACAACATCCGAACTCTCATCTTAGCCATCTTATTATTCTTAAGCGAATATCAGTTCAACCGCAACCGCACTCAAAACAAACCATATCGATAAAGGGTGGATTTATGTCGTCCGCGAGATGAATGAAGCAAAATGGTGCCAAAATATTCGAACCATTAATTCAGAACCTGTGTATTGGCCTTTAACTGTTGCATTAATAGCGAACCGTGGATCATTTATTGATGCCAGGGCGCTACGTTGATGTATCTCGGCTATTGTTTCCATTGCGATTCTCTTTTTGTGTCAGTCTGTTTGTAAACGGCGTGGCTGGAACATGGACTTTGATGAATATGTACACGACAACTAGATTATTTTAAATAGCTGCCGCAATTATGGCTTATTTTATTATATAGCACTTGGAATTCGTGTACCACAATCAGCACGGATGAAAACATTTGAGACATCAAGAACAATCGAGAAGAAAAACATTTATCTCCCATATAAATATTTGCTACGGTCTGGAACCGAACTGGGAAATTTTCGCACGGCAGATAGGCAAGTTATCATTGACACCCTGTCGGTCTTAGATATTTTACGTAGATTTGTATGAATATTGATAAAATCTGTCGAGGACGCGTTTTAATAAATGCCACTTGTGAGTGCGGGATGAATATGAAACTTGACGGTAGCGCAGAATGATAGTAAGTGATGTATCGGTACTGAGAATGGAAGCAGCAGCAGCAGCAGCAAGAAGCAGGAATGGAAGATATGATTCTCTGTTCTGTATATATACGAGTTTCTATGTAGCACAATAAAATGAAGTATGATATTGTGTATTACTTGAGGGGTGTTTGCAAATGATGATATTGTAAGTAAATAGTACCTACCAAATAGTAATTGTTTACTAAATTATGACATAAAAATTCAAAAGAAGATACTCAATGTCGGTCATTGAGACCATCGCCGACTTAAACTAGAACAAAATCCACAAAAGTCGGAGGTTAATCCTGAAAAAAATATTTTTCTTACGTAGATAACGTTAAAACTGCCCGACGACAAGTGCGAAACAACATTTATAAGTTGTCATAATTATCGTAAACACTTTAGCAGCTTCAATAGTTAATGGCGGCGACTTAGTGGACGAAATACCTGCCGTTTTATTTAGACTACCCGTAACAAAAATAATACGGTGTCAACGTATTCAATGCGCGTAATCCATACACGAGGGAACGTTCAAGAAAAATGAAATACACAGTCGCTACCTTTTATTTATCGTGGAGATTTAAAAAGTGTGAAAAAAGGTCGATGACTACAACATTGGACGTAAGGAAAGGCAGCGTCACATCGGGAGCTAGCCGGCTCCTTACTACCGGATGCTAACTAATTTTCAAAATGGCGCACAGCACACAAAACGTTAAATGTATATATGTAGTGCCTATAGAAATCTGAATAGCTAGCTAGCCAGAATTATGAACGGCAGCCGCGCAGCTACAGGAATTGTTTTTTTTTATATTCTTAATTCCTTGACACGTTCATCACGGAACAGCACGGTTCATTTAGAAGGAGCTTGAAGTGGAATCAGGCAGAGAATCTTACCACTTTCACTATCACTTCTTACCCATTGAACTGAATAGTTAAGTTTCAGAGTCCAAAAATTTCAAATAGCCCAGCAGAAGCTTTGGATTTTGGTGAACCCTTGGTTTGAGCTCAATGTAATGTAACACAAATTTAATTCTTACAACTTTGTATTTCTGTTTAAAGAATATTGGTCGCATTCTATCAACATATAATTAGTAAGTAAGCATATCAAATTTATATTAAAAAATACAAATACCGCTCGCTGACGGTGTGGCGGTGACAGAGCGCACCTCCGCGACAATGATAAATGCCGCTTTTACCCGCGACACGGCGCGCGACACCTGTTGTCGCACGCCAGCACTAAGGCGCGACTGTCTCTGAAATATATTCCAATTCTGTGGTATTGTTGACCGATTTTATTAAGCTTATTTCGAAAGTAGTAGGTAAATTTAGAACATTGTTTTAAATATTATCACAAGTTAATAATACAAAATTATGATGGCTTCATATACTCAGTATAATATGTAAGTTTACTAGGAAAATTATTAATCACTCACCGAAAGATTCTATCAAATTCTAGATTATTATTTTTGCAGGAGCACTGAAGTGTCAGGATATATTATTTTGTCTCCTATTTCAGTCGAAGTTTCAGCTGTCAAATATAATACGGTACAGTGGTGGTAATCCATTATCAATAATTATTGAAAAATAATTTAAACAAGTTTCTTCCAACTGTTCATAAAGCAACGAATCTTGTCCTACAAATCATTCAAAAGTAATTTACAATGCATGTTTTCGCAAAGTTTAACAAACGGAGCCATAACAAATGTCTTTTTGTACAAGAATTCAACATCTATACAACTAGCTATTATGAGTCGCGATCAAAGTGTTCAAACTAGATTATTTCATACTCAAATTATGTTATTTATACTTGCGTTTAGAAATATTCGTATGATGATTTCGAACTACACGAATTGGATGAAAATAAAGAGATAAATTTATATTTAGGCTTACGCACACACGCAGTAGTAAACTATTGGCTTGGTAAGTGTATTTTAAATGTAAGTACGTACAACGTGCCTTTTGAAATCAATTTAGTTTGCACTGTCATTAGTTTGTACGTCAATGCTCACTAGCAACTAATAGTTTCCATTAGTGGAGTTTACGAGAATTTTTGACATCTAAAATATTTTTTATGGATTATGACCGATATATAGCCGATACTTCAATTCTTCAATATAATACTGAACCACAAAACGGTCACGCAGTCGGTCTGGCGTTACGTGACCACACAGATATTGCAACTGTTGAATATCTGTCACCGACGATATATAGACCCGTAGTCTTATTTAAGTACTAATTGTCTGAAGAAACCTACTTCAAGGTAAAACTAGCAGATGATTAAATAAAATACATTTGGATTTCGAAACAAGCACGAATATATGAATTAAATATAAAAAAATGGTATTTAATGCCAAGAATCATTCGATTGTACATTGGTTTCCAAAATTGTAACTTATTGGCTGATTTCCATACAGATGCGAATTGCCAACTGATGAGGTATCATAGGTACATTTACTCCTCGCTAACTGATTGTAATGAAATTAAATACACTGCGGTGGATAACACATTTCATTGGTACCTGCTAGTTATTTATTCATTGATCGTCTTACTTATCAATCAAAGGAATAATCGATTTACCGATTTTAAAAATAATAATATTCTTATAATCAATATCGATTTTTATTAAAAATAATTGATTAATATTTTATTACCAATTACATGTTAGCTTCGTAAAATATAATGAATACAGTAATTATACTCCGTATTGTCCTTTTCGCAGTCATAGATAAACTGAAGTCCTGTACAATATGTTTATCAATGTTTACTCGGCTTACTTAGTCTTGTCACATAACAAATCGTTACGTGTTTCATAATTATCAACATGTGCCTACACTCTAATACCTTCGAATATAAAGTTGAAGTGTGTAGAGCTTGCATTACCAGATGTGCAGAAGGAAGGCAGAATCCTTAAATTAATCAATGAAACATTAACTACGGAACAATTAACAGTGTTTTTAGGTGTCACCATAGATAGTAAGCTTCAGTGGGGGCCCATATATCGGTTCTCGCATGTAAACTAAGTAGGTCTGTTTACGCCATTAGGAAGATAAGACTGATTACTGACGTAGAGACAGCTAGACTTGTTTATTTTGCCTATTTTCATAGCCTTATGTC
>DWPT01000139.1:0-29992 GCA_018251895.1 Agathymus mariae mariae
TCGAAGCACTTCCTCAAGGTGCGTTCGTCAGTTTGTTGGGTGTAACTGTCGCCGAAGCGGTCGTAGTGCACGCCGAGGGTGAGCTTCGTTTCGGTACGCATTGCGAGCATATGGAGCGGGGCGAGAGCGCGGTGAGTGGGGATAGGGGTGGGGGAGGACGGGAGGCCGCGCAGCCACGCCGTGGTCGCGACGTCCACGCTCTGGGACAGCGTGTGCCGCACCCGCTCCGTCACCTTCCCCGCTACCGAGCACCACGTGTCTGGACCTACACATTTTTTCAATAGGTTTTTATTTAAATTTCAAAACTGGTTATTTCCTTATACGCTTGACCCCGCAGCCCAAGCAGCACTACCATTTGCCTGCCTGCCGTGCGTGGGGTTCCCTTCCGGACAGATATTTATTTGACAGATTAATGTTTGTTCTCGCGTCATGGATATTTGTGATGTCACATTTGTGTAGGTATCTCCATGCCGCTCACAACACAAGGAATCCTAGCATGGGGCTGTGAGTGCGAAAATATAAATTAAAAAAGAAGCACTTGTTATTTGCTAAAATTGTGAAATAAGGTTCATTCCAGGACTCTTGCGGGACTACAAAGTATGGAAAGAGCTCTCCAATACATTTGGCGCCCGGCGATGCATTGGCGACTCTTCTGCTGTTGGACATGATCAAAGACGGTGGTGACTACTAAACATCAGGTGGTCCATCTGCTTTTTCGGCGGTCCTTAAAACTATAAAAAAATAGGTGATCTGGAATATACTGGCTTTAGAAAGCTCAGTTCCAGCCCATTGTAATCGGTACTACTAAAATAACACAGCAGTAGATAGTAGTGCGAAAATGACATATTCCTTATATTACCGCTAACAATTTTAAGTAACTCTCTCCTTTCTTCCTCAACCATCAACGCGTCTATAACACCACTGATGTTCAATTGTGTGATGCTGACAACATCAGCCCATCTGTCCGTTTGTTAGATATAACCATAATAAAATTACCGATGTTCTGCACATGTATTGCACCATGAGACTCTGCGATCCTGATAAGTTCCGCTTTGCTGCAGTCGGCGTCTTCGGACAGGACACACAGTTTCCGACCGAGTAGTGCGTGCGACGTCACTTCCACCTCGCCCTCGGGCTTGGTCCGGAACTGCGCCCCCACTTGGATGTTCGCGGAGCGCTTTCGTTGTATTTTAATGTCCGTGGAGCTGCTGTCTCCTATTTGCTCAGCATTCACGCGTTTTGAGCTCAACTTCACTACTGGGGCTTTACTCTGACGTAAAATGAAAAATATTTAAATATTACGTATGAAGTTACCAAGTTATTAGTCTTAAAGAGATGTGCTGAGGATATTCTTTCTCCGTTTCTTCTCATCAATGTTAAAGATAAAGAACCTTTAAGTAACGTTTGTAGAAGCCAAATATAATACTAATTTATTTACAATGAATTTCCGCAATGTGACGCCTGATATTATCAACTATGTTAAGTATTTATTGATTCACTAAAAATAAGTCACTTTAGTCACTTCTCTTTTAGTAAATTATAACAACCTAGAAATGTATGTGCATGTAACGCAAAGGTTTCAATTCGTTTTGATACAAAATCATTCATCATTCATGCTCAAAGATTTTTTTATGATAACAAAAACAAATTTATTTTAACAAAAAAATTATCGGCTCAGTTGATGGTAATCCTGCTTGCCGAGCGAAGACTCTGAGGTTCTATTCCGGACCGAGGCAGGCACTTGTGATAGATAAAAGTTTGTTTTCGGATCTCGATATTTTTTGACTGAATTAAGCCCATATTATATTGACGACATAGGGTATCCAATTAGGGGTTGGCACTGCCTAATTCTTCTGTCACGTTGTTCAGCTCGAGTCTTTTTTGGGGATGAAAAAAGTACTCTACTCTTAGCGACGCAAGTTTCCTCAGGATGTGTTTATCACCAAAATAAATGATACTCGTAAATAATTTTTATTACGCACAAAACCTAGAGTCGGTGTTGGAATCGAACTCGGGTCCACGATGCACGAGACTACGTTCACATGCAATTAGACATAATGCAAACCATATGATGTAATAATTACAGAAGCGAGATGGTTGAACTCCTCGAGCGTCATGACATCGGCAACGGGTTTATCGGTGCGTATCTTCGTGATGCGAGGGAACCGCAGGGTGTACTCCGCGCCGTGCTCCTTGCTGCGTATCAGCTCCGTCGCACGCACCTACCACCCATACCACTAATTATTTATTACTTACTTGTATTTATGTTTTTACCGCTCAATACGTCTAAAGACTATACCGAGCGAAGCGTCCAGGGTTCAACTCCTGGACGTGGCAGACATACATATATCATATAATTACAGTGATACGCAGTCCATCAGCGCTGGTCATCGGCGGATATGTACCTGCCGTCTTCGCGTATACATCGTGCGTGGAATAGCGTGGAATCCTATAGGGGAAGGAGGGGATGGAGAACGACAGGAATGCCAGTACTACGACCGCACGCAAATTTTAAACATATGTGATGGAAACACTATCTACACGCTTGTTGTCAATAGATTTAATTACATTACAGAATTCTTTTTCGAATATAGCCTATAGAATATTTAGCTATAGACGAATCGGCTGCAGTGCTTTTTACTCATCCACACTATTTTATGGTTTTCATTGAAATGTTTCATAAACATTTCTGAAAGCAAATTAAAACCACCTTTGAAGTTAGTTACACCGAATTCACGTAAGGTCACGTCACATCTTACGCATATGAACATGTACTTAGCTTAGAAATATTCAAATTTCATTGGATGGGTAATTCTCTATTCAGTTTCAAACCACACCACGATTTTCCATAACATCACAAGTTAGCAAGGTGAATGTTCGTTTACCTCCAAAACGACCGAGTGGTCGGGCAGGAGCCAAAGGTCAGGTTTTTCCTTGTTGAAGTACAAGCAGGGCGGCGGCGCCGCTCTCCTCGTCGCCGTCCAGTGGCTCTCGAGCGCCGCACACAGCTCCTCGCGAGCCGCGTGAGTCAGCCCCGTGTACACGCGACCCACGCACACCCAGCGACGAGCCTCGCCTTCACCAGTGACACGCGGGTAAACGAGGATCGTGAAACTAGCTATGTGCTTCTATGGGTTCACTGTGATCTATGAGCGGATTGCTGGGCAGTAGACTGATTTTAGCTGGTTTCAATGACCTATCTATCACTTATTACTGGTGCCCGTTTCTTTTGAAGTTAAACTCGTTTAAAACCATTGTGATTTGAAACGATAAAACGACACTAACAAGACACAATCATACGTGTATAGGATTTAGGGTGTGTGAGAATAAGGCAGAATACGGCTGATGGTAAAATGTCACCCACGCCTTTATTTATTTGCATTTTAATAAAACATATTTCAAGCATGTGTTCCGAAACGAGTGCCGAAAAGTGTCGTGAGTATGAAAATAAATTAAAAAATATTGCAAAAAGTTAAACATGTACGTGAATTTAGTGCACCCCGAAAATAATTATGAAATATGCAGTGTAATATTTCTATTGCGAATGGTACCGAACACGTCTATTGTACAAAATAGCGAAGTGAATCATCGTATGTACTTTAATAGTTTTTTAACCAACAATTCATTTGTTGAAAATAAATTGGGTGTTTGAATAATAAAATTTAAAATATCTTTTAAACTAGGTACTATTAGTTTAATAAATATTCCATATACCAATCCCCATCCTGACACTGCCCTCGTCTCATTCTTTCGCAATATAGTTTTCTAGGAGTTTCCCTCCTACTACATGTGAACTGAACACATTATTTTCATGAAATTATTTATCATTATATCTATCGTAAGCGATAGACCCTCGTAACGATAAACTGTTTCATGTCAATTTTAAGCAGCAGGAAAGGGGAAGATATTTACTGAAACCGGCCTTGAAGGCATCCCATAAGCGTATGATAGAATTGATGACATAAGTCGTTCGTCCTAGTGTGCACATAGTTGGTATCACGCACCAACTCGCTGCACCCTACTTCTAATTTTTTTCAAACGCTCTGGTAGCATATCGTGACGTTTATTAGTTTGAAATGGTAAATGTTATAATTGTTAACAGTAAAAATTATCTGTTTTCAATTTTACACATCAACTTTAAGTCTCAGAGAATAACTCATGTAACATTAATATGAGTACAATAACATAACAAAATATACAAGGAAATATCATATCCTGTAGCGCAGTAGCCAGTGTTCTATTCCCGACCAAGATGTACAGTTTTTTCAATGTCTTACAAACTTAAAGATGGACATGATGGCATGTGGTCACCGTTATGCATGACCAGAACACTTATTGTCACAAGGCAGAAGCCAGTTAGCAAGCGCGCTTTCTTCACGGCCGGAAACGCACTAGCAACGCCCCCTCGTGTTACAGATGTGCGTGAGGTGCGACGATCACTTACTAACACGTGACCCCCTCTTTTCGATAGCCAGCAACTTCCATAAAAAGTACTATTTATGTACAAATTAAATTAAATTAACATTGATTTCGACATGTGACTGTTAAAGAAACGTTTACTGTAACATCCTAAGACATACCGGCCGCAGCGTCGAGGCAGGCCACGTGGAAGCTCTTGGCGCGGCCGTGCCGCTTGTTCTCACTCTCGTCCGCGCCGATCACGACCAGGTCTAGGTCAGTCATCGTGCCCTCTGTGTACTGCCACATAGAAAATGTGCCGTCTAACCTATCTGGATATTAATACGTGAAAAAACAAATTGCACCCCTCTTTCAGCTCTGTATATTAACAGTTTTTCTTTTTTGTTTGTGTTTAATTGCCACATGTCATGTTTTAGTATTTTCAATTAATCAATTGGAAACGGAAAGTTGTTTTATGATTACGGTCGTATTTCGACCTCTACGCGAACGTAACTAGAAATAATGAATAGTAAACGCTGACACGCTTACAACCCGCACTAGCACCCGCACTACCCTTGTGTCGCGGGTAGCGCAGGTGGACACAAATGAGACACCACAAATACGTATGACCAAAGAACTAAGTTTATCAATCACATAGTTATCCACCATTCGAAATTTTGATGCCAACTTTGTGTTGCTCGCATTCATTCCGAGTATTGACATCCCATTGGGACTAATCTTGGAATCGGCGCATAGACAAAAATTTTGTTCTTGGGAGATCGTGCTTGATATCGCTGTATCACAATTGGTACGAGTAGAATACAGACCAGTTCCAGTGTTTGAACAGAGTCAAGTCCAGCCACTATCAGCAGTATCAGTCTCGGTACCTCGCTAAGTTCAATTTGATGATGATTCACTCAGACAAGACGACGCGGTGGCTGCCAGATTATTCTTTTGAAGGTTAAATTATATACTAGGGATGTTATGGATCTCCGTAACCCTAACCGAAACTATCAGATCCGAAATACAAATATATCTGAAACCATAATCGAATCCGAAAATAAAGTTTCGGATAATTTCGGATAGAGGCAGAGTCTAAATAAAGCACGTTATGACTGTTTACGCTGGCCGAGCCGATACAGCCACAGATACATTATAGACAGTTTTTATATTCAATTAGTTTTTTGCTGTGATTATAATACCACATAATATCTGGAAACAAGGTCAAACTTAAGGAGTACATTCCTTTTTTTTCCAAGTTATAAATGATCTAATATCCGTAACCAAAATTATCCGAAACAATCGGATAATCCGAAACAATTTAATACCCTTAACCGTAACTAACGTATTCGTATCCATATCCGAATTCGAAATTTCATCTCCATAACATCCCTATTACATCCTACTCCATTCAATGACAACCGTACGTTGGTTGTTGGATTGCTCGGTAACCGCCGTACTTTAAAACGAAACATGTGAACGTTCAAAACATGTGCAATTGCTGTGCTACTGCTGAGCCAGTAACAAGCGGGGTACTCGTTCTCTCCTCAGCCGGTGACGCGGTGGTGACACCCCCGACACGGACGCGTCAATGATAAAAAGAGAGGTAAACTAACCTCGGGTTTAATCTTATACCAGCCGCCGTTCCACCTCTTAGCGACGTAGTACGAACCGATGTCCTTGACAACGATGCCCTCGGACTGGTTCTCGATCGCGGCGTTCAGGTGATTCAATATATCGCCACTGTCAAACACAAACGCGCCAATGTTCACGTCGGACACGACTAGATAGATAGCCTAGTCTGAACAGCGGCATATATATACAATACAATATTTATAATTATGGTACATGTCAAACTATAAGCTATTTTTGGTTAAATTTTAATGTGTTTTAATTAGAGGACTTTTGTATTACCATTTTCCATATGATTTTCAATATTTCCAATAAATCAACGTCTGAAACCTAAAAGTGAATTTATTAGACTGAATTTTTTTTGTAGTTTTATAATAGAATAAGCTAAAGTGAAGGTAAACTGTCGGTAGGTAGGCGCTTTAAAACAGGGTTTCTCAACCTGCTGGAGGTCCGTACACCTAAGTCATGGTTCCTTACTGCACCGTCATGCAAGGCGAGTGTAATCCTTTTTCGTAATTACTATACTTATATCCCTGTTGAGTTATTTTTATACTACTGTTAATAATTATGAAATAAACCTTTTCTTTCTTTCTTTCTTTCTTTCATAACTAGCCTACATACTACTCGAGCGATTCCCAACCTGTGGTACCTGTATCCCTGGGAGTATCATTGGGGGTACGTGAAATTATATTGGTAATATCGGAAATACTGAGAAGTTAAAACACTTAACTTATATGAAAATTATTATATTATGTCTACAATATATATTTTAACATTAACATTGTAACTAATAACTTACTAAGGTGCTAGACATTAAAAGAATCGAGACACATTGTTACAAATAGGTATAGAGTTATCAGGGGATGGATACTTATTAATGAAAAGTTTTATTAAGGGATACGGTAAAAAAAAAGGTTGGGAAACACTGTACTACACGATATAGGAAGTTTCTTGTCTTAAATTTGTACTACAGCACATTTGGTTACTGACCGTTGGTGCTGTTTCGGGAAAAACTTTCTTTCACTACTCAATTCGAAGAAATCCATAATATTAGAAATTACGAAAGTGGTGCATAACAATAATAAGGTTAAAATAAAAAACTCTGCTTCAAAGGATAATATTACTTAGTAACGTTTAAAAAATAATTACCAACCTACATCACGGAATACTGATAATTTTCAGGTCCATCCAGAAAACTTGTATATAAATGTTAAATGTCAATTTCAATCTGTCAAACATTGTATGTAACCAGCAAGATTTATTGTACCTACCTTTCTTTGACAGTCTTCCGTTCACTGTGTTGTATCGCGCCCGGTACGTTGGTAAACGCGGCATCCAGTAACTCGAGACGCTCGTTGAGACACAACCCACCCTTCTCGGGCGGTCCAACTAGAGACTTTCCGTTGTAAAACAGCACATCGAACACACAGAAACAAGGGCGATACATTGAGTTCTCTGTTAACTTCTTCACGTCAAAAGCCATTCCTTAAAAGGCGAATATTTATATGAGTAATTTAAAACAAATCGCTATTTAGCAATAACATCGTTTTTTGTGACAACCTCTGTATAATATGTTGTAGCGCGTATTTGTTGTCCAGCATTTACGGCGTACAATTTAGTGTAATATATACTACTAAATAAATCTTAATGATCTTAATGAAAGTAGGTATGTGGTGGGAACACGCGAGTCCGCAGATGATAGGATACAATTTTTTTAATAAATGGAATTTACAGACAGATAAACACTACAGATTTTTATAATAAATATAGATAGGTACAAATATAGGTGACCGGGTTTGCATACATTGTTTACCAATAGATATACAAATTCACGAGAGAGGATTAAATGTCCGACATCAAAAACATTTGATTACTATTTGTAAAAATAAAAAATTGGTTTCACGAAGCGAACCGAGGATGGGTTACTAGTACCTAATGAATAAAAATGTAACGACAATGTAGAAAAATGAAAAAAATGTTACACCTTTAGACCCGAAGTATTGATACTGTTTGTTCCATCCCATCATTTCGCCATCAAGTATGATACTTTTAACGTTTTCAGAGAAACAACCATGAAGATCAGGAGTCAACAGTCCTGAATCATAGGTCTTCCCGTACTTATCAGCATATTTGTGCCCTTTTCGTGAAAAATATTCAAATACTCCATTTTCCATGTGCATCTAAAAACGAAAATTACATATTATATTAATGTAAACTTCTCTTTCCTCCAACATTGAAATCTCTTCCCTTATAGAAGTTTATGAGTAAAATTTAAAATAACAGACTTTATACTAATCATTGTGATCTCGACGCTATTGTTACCAGGCAATAAGGTTTTTTATCGATTACTAGGCGGCAACTGTAAATGATTGTGTAACGATTTGACATGATTCGGTTGCAAAATTGAACCAATACGCAAGCGGATAATCACTTTATTTGTACACACACACACACTACGACAATTACTTTTGTTGGTTACGATTACACACAAAACAGACTCTTTGTAGTCCTTAAATAATCTCAAGTAAAACTTATAAGAGTTAAAGTTTAAGAAGAGAATGAACTATCGCTACATACTTGAAACCTTTCTCCGTCGAACTTTTCCTCTATTATATACGATTTGCTTGGTAGTAACTTAGAAATCTGTGTAACGTTGAGCCTCTCCGACAGCATTGGCTTTATGGCATAGAATAATTGGATCCCGAGCTCCAGCGGTCGACTCTCACCGTCTGCAAACTCTTCACATACCTTGAGCGGCAAATAAGTCGATTATGTGATACATGTCATCATAATAGCATATATTTATCTATAAACACGTTTAAAGTTACATGTGAATTTAAAATTTAAAAACACTAGTTCTATATTTAAAATTAAAAGATTAATAACGGCCTGCAGGGATATTGTACATGATTAGCTTTGCCTCAGAGCTCGGTACAACAACCAGCTATTAGTGCGTGGAGAATTTAAAATGTATAGTCTGTGAGGTAACGAACTAAACGATCTAGCTTTAAAATGTCACGATTTATACAATTATTATATAGTCATTTATAACATTTTTATAAGCTATACGATCATCAAATAGGCGCTTTAACCACGGCTCTTAACTAATTATTACTGTTACATAAAAGACTTGTGAAAGAATGTCAGTTAATTTATTTTGTCATTATTATTTACGGGCCTCGAGAACTGTATATATTGCAAGTGTACCCCACTCACAATATAAGGCTCTGCGGATTTGCTAAAGAAACTCACGCACCTTCTTTAAATCGGCACAATTATCGAAAAACTCTGGTGCATCTGGATGGAATGCTGCCAATATTCTGTGCTCGCTCATTCCGAGTTTCATGTCTTTCAATATAATGCGTAAGAACCATACGAGTTGCTCAACTGTTAGTCTCTTGAATGCAGAGCTCAATGCCATGTCCAAATTTGCTGAAATGAAAAGGTTTGTACTATATATAGTGATATAAATTAAAATACATTTTAATGTAGGTCCACAGGTGTATTAAACTCTATATAATTCGTAAGTCTACTTGCGTGTAGATATTAAACTGGTAAACCTCTACTCATCGCACAATGTACCTACTCATTTCAAGTATAGTACGGATAACTTAAGATGAGTATATCTCAACATAGTTACATAGTTGTCGAGTAAGCCATAATATGGTTATTCACCGTCATTTCCTCTATTATACAGAAATGAGTATTTAATGAATTATGATTAATTTATAGGGGATTGCATTACACATTTATATGAGTACTCTCTAGTTATAATAGGCAAGTGAATGCGATATGATAAAAATATTTATGCTTCTTCCTAAGAAAGTGAAAGTTCTGAAAAATACTTTTCTTTACTTCAACCTATTAGATTACCAGTTTCTTAAAAAACGTGATTGAATTACGAGGAGGTAGGTACGTATTTTTATGGCAAACGAGCGAACAATTCAACAAACGGTAAGGTAAATACGGTATGGTCACCGCAGCCCATGCACATCCGTAACACATATGAACACGAGGGAAGTCACCGATGTGTTGCCGCTCCATATATTGTTCGTCAATACTGCAACCAGAATAATTATAATGATTTCAAACTTACCTTTATTTCCATCTGTTGGTGCTATTTTATCAAGGGTGTCATTGACATCGCCTACTTTTAAACTACTTTGTTTCTGGGACAATCTGGTTTTCAGAACAAAATAGGCAACACCAGCGAAGTCACCATCATTTGTGATGTTGGGCACGGAGCGAAAGTTTAACAACTTCTGAGCGTCTTGAGACTGTTTCGGTAGCGACAAAACTTTTACCAATACTTCGCCGAGTCTCTTCTCTTTCAAATTGTACGGATTTCTTTCTCGGTCTCGATGTGGTAAAAGCAATCTTAATATCGGAAATAAGGAGGAATTCTGAAAAAATCTGTTGGTTCTTAAATTACTTTAGATAATAAATACTTATGTAAAATGATGCATTAATAATTTCGCAAGCATGGACACAAGCTTGTCACAATCGTGAAGCCATCTCTGAAACCTCTGGACAGCACAAGAAGTTTCGAAACTCGGATTAGTCACTAACAGTATTGAAAACTAGGCCCTACAGCGAATCGTATTAAAGCAACGAAGTAGAGTATGCTTCAACCTTCTTAGATCCCCTCCCCTCCAATAAAGGGTTGAATACAGCTTCAATTTATCTACATAGGGTTTTTTACTTTTTACATAAATAACCGACAAGTGAGCAAACCGGCCGTTTAGTCAACGTTGGTCAAGTCTTTAGCGCGCCGGATGCGTGGTATAGTTTTAACATCTAGCATTTTTTTTTTCAAACCAATATTAAATCGCAAAGCAATTCGAAATAATGGATCATTGATGAAACATTATTTTTTTTCGAAACAAAAAAATATACATTTGAATGAATAAAAGAATTTACCCACCTTATGATCTGTGATTTTAGCAACTTGTATTTTAATATGATTGAAAAAATTACTCAATATTCTGTCTTGTTCCTGTTTATGTTTTTTCTGTTTCTGCAACTGTTTCAGTAATATACAAACATATTCAAATTCGATATCATTGGCAGGTACTTTTTCAATCGGCTTCATTTTTACCACTAGCTAATTTCTGGAAAAATATATTTTTACCTGCAATATTTAAAAATAACATAATGGATCAATCTTAATAGTATCCAAATGCCTAATTAGCCACTACTTAATGAAGACAGCTGTCTTTTGTGTTTCGTTTGATGAATTCAACGAAGTGTTGAAAACTTTAGTGTTATTTTTATTTTGAGGCTTCATCTATCGTTGAAGTTGAAGCGTTCCGTAGCTGAGTATTACATTATGAATACCAATGGTACTTGTACACGATTATAGTTTATTCCTGCCTAGCTCAGTACTGCCCTCTCCCTAAATACAACCGGGAATGTATTTGTATTTAAATATTTCGCTTGCAGTGTTGGTACAAAGTTAAACAATGGATACCTTTGCTTTTATCTGCAACGCGTAGGACTTAATTTGCATTACAAAATATTGTAATGTATAAAATAGAACAATGTGTACCTAACTGCAACTTTCGTCTTCGAATAATAAGTTTATGCTATACATGGAGTTGCAAGGAAAATATTTATTTGCTATAAGTTTGGTAATCTTCTCCAGCCTATGGTTAAGTTAGCATATAAGAAATAAAATAGGACAAATCAGTTTTAAAATGAACTTTATTTACACAACAAGATATTTAAATACATATTTTCGTGCCATTTCTGGAGACTGGTCTTTGTATAAAATGTACAAATTATATGCAGTCTCCTTGGTTAAATCTATAGTGCCATGTTGTGGGCACTCAGCAATTGGTCCACAAACTAATGCTCTCTCATAGTATTCTATCGCTAAGTTATTAATGTTCAGCATCTGGTATGCTCTTCCCATATTGTAGTTAGTTTCTTGATCACATTTTCTTAATTGTTTATAGGTTTGCAAATATGACATTCCTTGCAAAATTAAGTGATGGTGTTTATCTACTGTCCTTTGTGCAGCCATTACTAATATGGAAATTGCTATTAGAAATGACGATATGGGCTCCCTGAATTTCTCATGATACTCCAAAAAATATTTCAAAGCTACCAAATATCTACCAGAGGTTAAAAAATTGTTACCCAGAAAAAGATTTCGCAAGACATTGTAATCTTTAAGGAAAAGCCTTGAGAGGAATTTACAATGGGTATTTTCATCTAATAAATTTATAACTAAATTTAACAAGTTCCAAGCGCGTGTGCTTTGGTTCTTCTGGACAAACTCTCTAATGAACCTAAAAGCATTATGATAATCATTGTTTAACAGACAAGCTTGAAAACAATAGAATTCAATATCCAAACGATATGTTGGTGCTTTTTTTGATAACAAAGCACTAAATGATAATCGCTGCATAGTAATAAATTTTTTATGGGCACAAGCTATAGAAAGAAGTTCCTTAAACAATTCCCATTCATCTTGTGGGTTCAGTTTAAAGGTATCCAATTCATCAAACTGCAAATCATTTTCATGGTACGGGTTTTCTCCACGCAAAGTACGAAAATCATGAATGAGTTCTACACCTCCTTTAGTTCTACCAGCAATTTTAAGTTCTTCAGGATGTCTAAATTTTGTTAATGACTTGGTTAGTAAGGTTTCCCCAACTTCCAGGTATTTTAAAGGTCTGTTATACTTCTTTAGTGCTAAACATTGTTCATGTAACAGGCTGGCATTGACAACATATTTATAATCTTGCTGTAGAATATTTAATGCATCCTCTATTTGACCATTCTTCTCGAGTATAGCAAACAGTTTTCTTTTAGCATCTGGATGGTGTGGTGCATGTTGTAATACTTTGTAATATGATTCAATAGCATCACTTTCTCTTCCTAAATTGTTAAGACATTCAGCATGCTTTAACCAGACGGCACCAAGGTCAAAACTCGTATTTCTGACGAGGGGTTCCAATAGTTGCATTGCCATTTCATGATGTCCCATGGATGAGAATGCTTCCTCTATATCCATATATAGATCACCAGCTTTCTCCACATCATTTGTTAAAAAATCATTAAGCAATGTTTGAACAAGACTCAAAGAGCCCAGATGTATGAAACAAATTAACAATTTACTTTTCAGATCTATAGGTAAATTGTTAGGTATGGAACAATTGAGATAGTTTGTATGTTCCTCGATTTCCCCATTATCATTCTTAATTGTTTGTATTTCAGCTTCAATCTCAATTCCCACACTAGCTACAAATACATCAATAGATTTCTGATATTGTTTCATTGTAATAAGTAATTCCAAATAAGTATTTATGTCTTCCAATGTAAAAAGCGAAGAACACTTCTCAAAAGCTATACTCATAACATCAATGGCACGGTCAAGTTCACCTGTGCTATGGTATAATGTTACTGCAAGTTTAGCATATTTCATTATTGTTTTTCCTTCTGTTACTGGTAATGATGCCACAATTTTATGATAACATTTAACACGTGTCACATTTAGGTTATTAAGAGGATATTTTATTTCTTCCAATGAGTTCAAGAGATCTAATCTCTTCATGTGGATGTTAATGTTATGAGGTTCTGCTTTAATGGCTTGTGTATAACAAAGCATTTCTTGTTTAAAATCCTTTCTTTTTTTTAATATTTCAGCAATTCGTAGCCATTCATTTGCATCTGACACACCAAGATGAGCTGCTAATAACGAGAACTGTAGAGACATTTCCTCATTGTTCTCATGAATGTGTGCTAATGTTTGATATGGTTCAGGTGCAGTCGGTATTTGTTTAATGATTTCATGGCACATTTTTTCAGCAGTCTCAAAGTCTCCTCGCACTAATCGCAAGTTAGCTTCACCCATCAATCCAGTTAAAGCGGCTGATAAACGTGTATATTTACGACGCCTTTGAGCTGGCTTTCCACTCGTGTTTGATGGTAATTTGGTTTCATCATCACTCATCCTGTTTACCTCGGAGGCCGCATCATCTTCTTCCTCATCGTCTTCGCCATACCACTCACTCGAATACTCAGCAAACGACATTTCGCCATTCAAAAATTTATTAGTTAACAAGTTCTCAATGTTCATTTCATCTTTTCTATTTTCATTAGACGGACCGGATTTTATGTCGTCCATTTTTATTTGTGTTAAAGAGTAAGCCCAACCCAAATAACTGCAAATAACAATATATACCGTAGATATCCCACATTAATATATAAACAAAGCAAGTAATAATAATATTCTACTTACTGAACAAATTAATATACAGAAGTGCCTTGATGCCTTACAGCCTTCGATTATTTATACATAATTATTTACTAAGGTAGTATTTTGTATAATAACTAAATTCTATCCATAAAACGTTTATTAGACACCTGCCGGACCTATTTTGACAATTTAACTAATTTAAATCCATATTTATTCACAGACTACCTAATAGTGTTCTGTGATAGGCTAAAAACATTCAAGCCTATTGTAGCATGACATACAAAGTCAAGACAAGGGCGCTTCTATGTGGCAATAAAAACAAAATTTTAGAAAATGTGTGTATACAATGATAAATATAATGATATTGCAGCAAGCTCTGACATTTTTTAACACTATTTTTATTATTTACAGTTGTAAAAATAAGCATGTCTTTTATTATTTTCTAATCCAGATAGATACATAGAAGACAACATTCAATGTATTTTATTAAATAAATTGTTGAAAAAATTTAAACAGCATTACTTGATTACAATTCAGTCACATTGTTAATAACGAAAAAGCCAATTTAATCTTCTTGACTCAACTAATAATATTAGAAATGAATTTATGGGACCCATATAATTGTTACAGAAAAAATACAAGTCTATATTTAGGAACAGAATCCGGGCTTATTTGAAACTGTTTTTCGCCTTCTAGAAATTATTCCGGATGCTTATATTCCTGGCCTTATGTTGTATTCTAGGCTCGTACCGGCAAATATAAAATTGATAGCTAAATTTAGTAGATTTTTACAAATAATAAGCTTATATAAAATCTTTATGGCAATGTCTTGAGACTGATTTACTTTATAATTTTTTTAGTCATTTAAATATTCTTTCTTATTATTATGAGCCTCTCGAAAACACAACGTCGTTTATGAAGAAGCAGTGTGTATTGACCTTATATTCAGCTCTGTACTTACAATTTAGATGTTCCCATATCCGGTTCCCGAACAACGATATCAGTTTAGTTGCTGTCACCAAAAGGCGCGAAAGTTTCTCTGTTAAATTAATGATTTCAAAAGTGTAAAAAGTCATAAAACAGTGTATTATGATTGCATAAATATATTAGTTATGACTAAGGACCTCGTAATACCGACAGTTTCAAACGCCGAGGACGACGATGAGAAATCATCAAATTTAAGTTCTACCTCTTCTTCAGAAAGCGAAAGACCGTCTCAGAAACAGAAATACCCTCACTCACACATAGGTATCTGATCCACGAATTGATGACTTAATAACTCAGGTAAGTTATATTTCTAATTTATACATGCAGAAGCATTACGGCTCGTATCAAGTTGAGGGTACTAAAAAACTAATCTTATATATAACAATCCTAATGACACTTCAACTGATTTTATTACTATCCTAACGTATCTAGAAAGGTTTTGGAATACGGTACTCTTCAGATAACATGTGGAAGAAGGGCTGAATATATGGAAATAAGACGTGAGCGGATAAATAAAATAAATAAATCTATTCAATAATCAATTCCTAATGTAGACCATCTTTTCGATAATGATAAACTTTTACCATTATCATTAGGTGGACCACTAATGTGGCTTTCCTTTCCACTGGCGAAGGAATCCAGAGTTCCAATTAAAACAAGACATGAACCAGGGCCTTCAACAACACAGAAGAAATTTAGATACATACCAATAAATCAGAGATATAACGATAAATTTAAAGGAAAGGGGCAGGGAAAGAAATAGTCCTTTTGTTCCCGTCAAGAGGAAACAACAACAGACCAAGGAAAATCTATAAAAATGCTGTCAACTGAGCTTCAGAGGTGGGTGTTTAACAGATTATCAAATAAAGTGGAAGGAACAATTACCAACAAATTAGTTTTGTAAACTATAACCGCGTCTCGATTACCGTTTTTGAAAAAAGCCCCCTTGATTTATCCATTGACAAAAGTAATCCAGAAGTTTGACACAACACCATCCGCGGAGATGTCAATTCAAATTATTTAAAATACCTACCTATTGGGTATTTTTTCAGACTTTAAAGTTGCAGTCATCCGTTGTGTCACTCAATCTTAACCAGTCGGTAGATACACAGACTAATGAGAATTCTGTGTTGTTCATTGTATTATTTCCATTATGATTCCTCAATCGCGCTTCAGTTTACTGATCTGTACCAATAAATAATAAATAATAGTACACTTTTATTAGACTTTAATTTTTATGCCTCATAAACAAACTTCATTTTAAATACTTCCAATTAATTTTTTTTATTTATGAAATTCTGTTTCCATAAATTGCAAGATGTGGTAGTATATTATCGAATTTTATTCTCATTGGCTTTATTTAAATTGTTGTCTATTGTTTTTATTGTAATTCATTGTACGTTTTTTAGTTGAATTAATTATCTTTAAATAACAAAGAACTAATGGTTAGCTAATAATGCTATGAAAGGATACGGTGCCTACCTAAATGTTCTGGCTGAGAAACAACTGCCTTTTATGTAGGGGCTAAGGCTAGCGTGTATTCATACGTTGGATCATGGATGGTTGTAACTTGTAAAGGAATAAGTTGCGATTTAAATTAGTCATTCATTATTATGCCTAAAGTGTCGTCTTTGTCCGGAGGTATATAATTTTGTTTACAAATTGAAATGTGCGAAACACTGCAAACTGTTAAGGACGAGCTGATTGATATCGAAGGTGAAAGTAATGCATTGACTGAAAACAAACATGAAGATTATGAGCCTGTTCAACTCACTTTAATGGATATGCCAGTTGAGGTAAATTAATTCTTTTTTTTTAGCCGTCTTTACATATCAACTGAATATCAAGATGCATTATATACGCATGTTAACTAATTCTTTGTTTTAAACTTCAGATAATTTTAAAAATATTATCATTCCTAGATGTTAAATTCTTAAAGGATACTGTAAGCAAAGTTTGTAAACGCTTTGAAGATATCCTTAGTGATAATCATCTTTGGAAATATTGGGTATATAGTAAAATTGAAGGGTGTTATCCCCCTATACCTAAATTGAAAATTTATGAAGATAATCCTATAAATTGGGAAGATGTTTGCATTGAAATTGATGTTGAGAAAAATAAATGGTTAAATGTAAATGAAAATTTTAGACACATAGTTGTGAAGGATGTCCACTATGCATCTGTTGATACTGTCTTATTGGTTAATGTAAGTATTAAGTTGTAATTATACCTTGTTTTACTTATCATATTGTATATTATAAATGCAATTTTTTAATGGAGGGGATAAATGTTTCAGGGTGGTAAAATGTGTGTGTCTGGTGGTCGGGATAGAGGTATAGCTTTGTGGAATATTATGGACTTCAAACCCTTAAAAGGAACCGAACATCCTGTTGCAAGTGCAAAACCCAAATGCATTATTCATGATGCCCATTCTGGTTGGCTCTGGGATCTGACTACAGATAACTTAGAAACTACGTCAGTTATCTACTCAGCCTCATGGGATAACACAGTAAAGGCATGGGACATAAGCACTGGTTTAAATTGTATACAAACATTTAGGTATGTGTGATATTGTTATTATCATTACAAAACTCAAGTTTTATTTTCAAAATAACAACTCCCATTATGTTTTGATGACTTTCCAGTTGTGGTATGTCTGCTCTGTGTGCAGCAGCCTGTGATAAAATAGTCCTGGCAGGATTGTATTCAAGAAAAATCCTTTCATTTGACTTAAGATCTGGTGCTTCTCCAATAAATTCATATAAGGTCCATAGAGGTCCAGTTTTATCACTAAACTGTTATAACAATATGATTGCATCAGTGAGTGAGGATAAAACTTTAGCAATATGGGATAGAACTGCAGGAAAGGTAATGAAAAGTGACATTAAGATACCAATTGATAAAGGTTATCCTGTTTGCATCAACTGGAAAGCAAGAGCTTTGTATGTTGGAGATTCATCTGGAAGTCTGCATCTATTCAATCCTGAAAACCATAAATATCTTGTATCACATGAAATATGGCCTGAAACTTCTGGGTTAAGGCGTCGAAACAAAATAACAAGCTGCAATCAAACTGAAGGAAACATAATACTTTGTTCCGACAGAGGAGAAATCAAGTTTTTGTACAATTCTAGTCCTCCTCAGCTGTATTCCAGTATTCAAACTAGCACTTTTAATGTCACTCAGGTATTATATAATAGTTATATCTCTACAAGAGAGCATAGTTATTTTATTTTTGTGACTGTTGAATTTCAACATTGGAAAAGTAAAGAATCTTTTAATTTTAATAATTTAACTACAAGTATACAAAGTGATTTGAACAAACACAGTCACAGGGGACAAAATTTCTTTGCTCTTGACCAACACATACATAATTTTCACTTCATTAGTGGAAAATACATAATGTAAGAAAAACTATTGAACTGTAATTAATACTACAGACATTATCTATCTATCAACCTATCTAATATATCAACACCTCAACACACTTCTGCCTCACCACCATCATATTATAAATGCTGATTTGAAGCATTCTACAACAAATTTCCTAACTAACTGCAGAATCATTATTTAGAACCCTTGAAGATTTTTTTAGAACCAGAGGTGAAAGTATGTATGTTATTTTACATTTTTCCTACTTTGTTATTTTCTGTTGATACCTATATTAATACGTCTTTCTTTTTTCAGTTGCGGTATCTAAATGGTATTTTAGTAACTGGCACTTGTGACTCTGCCCTGGAGTTCTGGGTGCCAAGAGACTTATGTTGATGCCCAAGTTATTATTCCATTATAGTTTATAAAAGTATTTAACACTTTAACAAAAAGAACATGTATTATAAAAATATTTATATTTTAATTATGTTAATATTTGACTTAAAAGAAATAGCAAACTGATAGCACAGGTATTTATAAATTCTATGCTTTGCAACAATGCTTTACATAAAACAATGTATTTATTAATGATACTAAGACTCTTCACAGAATTAAAACGATTATAACTGTCGATAATAATGCAATGCGGTATAGCCCCAGTTTTGTTCTTAATTAGGTAATTTAGGTAAAATGCTATTTTTAATTTGTCACAATTTCTGATATTGCTCAATGTGTTATGATAAAAAAATTGAATCATATTCATATTTGTTTGAAAGCGCAAGTCGAAACATCTAGACTAGACTAGATAAAACGAGTAAGAAAATAACTTCTGTCAATCATATTTTGTATGGCAGAGGTGAATTAAAAAAATGTGTAGTACCTATATTTGTGCTAAATTGTAAGTGAATGTGTAAAAAATGATCTGAGAGTTTTTTACGTCCATTTAGTTAAGTTAATTCTATATATGTGAGAAAATCTATTATTTTAGAATTGTTTTCGATGAACTTGGGATACCTTGACACCAATTAAAACATTTTAGCAATCTCGAAAACTCAACGGACCGAAATGTATGACCCGATATTTGACAGTCTTCGGTCATCTTGGGGTCTACCTCCCCCGCATCATAAAAGCCAGTAAGGGCAACACAATCGTGTCACAAAAAATTATTTCGAACTGCCCGTTTCGTTGCAACGTTTATGTTTTTATTACTTATTACATGATTTTATTAAACTATATAATTGTTTTATATCACAGCTAATTATATTTATTTAAAAGTGAATTTAAGAAAAAACAATGGCGATTGGCGTACTGGAACCACCGTAACTGTGGACGTTGCTGGTGTCGGACCAGCTTTGTTGTACAAATTCCTGCGATTTCATTATTTGAGTTACCAAAACTATTCAACATTTCATTTTCATTTCGAGGGGTAAAAGGCTATTTGGTTTAAGCGACATTTTTGAAACTTTACACGAGACCTGTTAAATGTTTTCATAATAAATTCATAACAAAGAACTACTTAATATTTTCGAACGGGGTAAACGTCATTTAAATTCATTTAAAAATGTACAGTTGTCGATCCTTAGACCAAATAAAATCGACTTGTAATTAACAAAGATAATTGTTATTTAATATAAATTGCCTTAAAGTCCCTATTACTTGGAGTAAGGAAAAGGATTTAAGTGAATTCATAGCTATAATTAGCAACAGAAAAAAATATTTAACCTACTTTCCAGTACATTTTTAGGTAAGACAAACAGTATGATTTGATTTAGCCCAAAATTAATAATAGCAAGTTATTTTATCCATTGCTAATTGAGATTAAAATGACGTGAAGGCTAAAATACTTATACGACATGCAATATTGAAAATATAATGTATGTGTATGTACGTAATTAAAATAGAATCAGGTTAGTGTATTCCAATATTTATTATATTTATGTTTGATCACTTATCACTCTTAATTAAGATTGACTGTATAATAAAATAAATGCGTACAAGTATATGTATAAAAAATGTACAACACTTGAGTTGAAAATAGATGATAGTGAAAGAGCTTAACCGACACTTAACAGCACAACTTAAACAGATTTCATACACTTCACATTAAAAGAAAGTATGTTATGTATACGGCCGTTAGCTCATTATACTAAATTAAATATTTGAATGTTTTAAATTGAAATAAATTCCAGTTGAATAGATAATGATTTGTAAGTAATAATTATTTGGCACCGGCGTTTAATTGCGATAAATTATTGTGACACTACACCACTTATCTATCAATCGTCGCGAATCAAGGTGGTGATAAGAATAAATTCTGTAATAGTAAATTATCAAAGTTTATTACTCCCGTCAGTGTCAACGAAAAACTAAAGTAATTAATTTGTGTGCAAACACAATCCATATAATATAATGTCAAATAAGAGATAATTAATTTTATGTAAACAGAAGATTGTACTAGACTATCATTTTTTTATAATTATTACAAGGAAAAAAAATCAGAATTGCTGAGTAGAAAATATCGTTGTTAAATTATAACTTTTGAGTAGTGAACTAAAACGTTAATCAGCATTTTACTAAATACCCTGTATAGCCAGCCACCCCTTGATGTGCATTAGTCATTGGAAAGCAATTTGTGATTGTCATCTTTCACTGGAAAATCATCTCTCATCCATCGTAGTTTAATCTCATTTGAGCGTCAACAATCTTCACGCGCAAAACTTACATTTAATCGTCACCTAAGGCGATTATAATAGTTGAAGCTATGCAAATTTCAGTGACGACCAGACAATTATCAACCTTCGAGAGCTTGGAAATTCTATAGATTAAATCTTGGGATACCTGTATATCAAAGCGAAGTAATTAATCAGATTGCATTATACGCACCTTGGTTTTGATTTTTATAGGAAAGAATTGGTAACTTTTTTTAATGTAAATATAAAATTTAGAAGAACGTATCTATATCTATTTCTCTTCAATACTTATATATGAAATAATTACGTAGTGACAATAAAATGTTATTCTCTTCTTAAATTTAACGTAACTAGCAATGTTAGTGTAGGGCGTGCGCTAGCTAGCAATTGTTTCTTTTATATTTTAGAAGGCTTTATGTCTGTAAATATGTACTCTAAAATTAATGTAAACAATTTCATTTAACTGTGTTATTTAATTTAATGTCCTTTAGTAAATTGCTATCATGACATACTTAATAGTAAAATTGTCGTTCACTTGACGTATATATATATATATATATATATGACGTATATATATATATATATATGAGTGTGTGTATTTATATATGTATAAATATAATCATATGTTTAACGTATATATATAAGTATATATATATATAATGTATATTGGTTACTTGTATTTACAGATATTATATGTTAATATTTCTTCTATAGCACCACAATATGATTCAGGTTTTATGGATTCAAATTTTTTAAATACTTCAACCTTTACCCCTCTACCTACGAATTTTATTACGTCTGTGTCCTTTATCTCTGGAAGATTTGTTTATAATTCTGTAGATTAGTGTGTATAATAAAGTGTATTGTGATTATATTTTCGTGAATGTTCATTATTATTTTATGTTTATTTGACTTTGTGATATTAATTCTCCATAATTTAATTAACTTATTGAATATGTTTGCTCTCATACACTTAATATTTAATTATTAAACCATTTTAATATTACTGTATATTTTATTTCTTTTTCTTTACAAATTGAAGACAAAACACGGAAGAAAACTAAGAAAACCGAGCTTAGTAGCGGGGATGTTCTAGTATTGATATTCTCGTATTGTTGTGATGGATTTGCGGTGGTGTAATAACAGTCACGAATGACAGGAAGTGTGATGATGATCGTGAAAAATACCATGCCAAACAAGGAAAATTTCTAATACTTCATTTGTCGGCTTATAAATTTATTTTAAGGCAGGCCAATTAAAATGGTGCATAGAATTTTATTTATTATCATTTCGATGTTGATGTTAATAATAATTTAGGTATTGTACATAATGATCCTAGATGGTGGATAAACGTAATGTAGGTCGTCATGACTATACGTAAATGAACTGGGTTGAAAAGGACTCCATCCATCCTTGAATGTAAACCAATATTCTCTGCACGTGGTGCTCCATACTCTACAATGAGTCTATCGCCAACGGTCTCTACTGTTAAAAGTCAGTAAAAAGAAATGGCTTTCTACACCCAGCTTAATTCGACGGTATCCTCTAAGAATCAATCAGGAAATGTTTTTAGGTGTTACAATTGCAATGGCAAAGAGCCAGTAATAAGTTGGTTCTGTACATACATTTCGACTGGCAAGACATCAGTGATGGTTTTAGTCTTTTAGATACCCATGTGCCGTGATGGGAATTTACCATTAGGTTGCCTATCAGCTCGATCGTAAATACTATATTAATTTGTACTTTACACATATAATTGTAGCATGAATAACTACCAAAAAACTCGCTAGCGAAATTATATCACACACGACAAGAAAAGACTTCAGAGGCCTGGAATAGCTTTATCTACTATATTAATATATGTAGTAAACAAAGAAATCATACTACAATATTTGTTAAGCGCCATCTTGTTGCTTGATATAAAAAAGTGACATTAAAATAATTAGAATTCAACTTTAGAACTTTTATTGAAGATGAGCATCACTGTCAACACTGTAAAGTATATCTTTATTGTCTACATTTTTGTCACGTCTACTTTATTGTTACATGGACATACCAAGTAGCCTTTTTATAGATAGCGTAGTCTTTAAAAAACTCTTACAGTCTCATGTAGTTGAATGATATAAAACACCTGAGAAATCACTGCATTTATCATGGTGCCTATTGAAAAGACTACAAGTAATCATATACACATTAATTTAAATATTAATAAGGGTTTGATCAATCACATATAAAAGACTGGCAACCTGTTGGTGCCGCTAAGACTTGATGTGTTACTAATGTACACAAATGGAGCGTCGGACGGGATCACTTACATTATCATAGCACACATATTTGTGTGCAACTTGTGTGTGCATCTTAGATGTGAAAATATTATACACTGACGTAACTTATTATGATAAAATAAACCATATGGTTATATATTTTTATTATCTTATTAGAATCGTATTCTGTTTAAGAGATTTATTTTTATATTTATTATATTATATTAGAAATTTATTGCTTATTAAAGAAAACCGGTTTCTAAACTCGAACTCCATGACTCTAAGGCGTAGCTCTGAGGCTTAAAACAAAAGTTTAAAAAAATGGCTGAACGAATGTTGTCTAACTGTCAAATTTAGTGAAATACTTTTATTTTCGCCATGACCTGTAATTATTTGTGAATTGTAATTTCTAATGGGTAGTGTCTGATTATATCGGATTTTATGAATTTAAATCATCATGAACGGGTTAAGTTTCAGTGAACTCTGTTGCCTGTTCTGTTGTCCGCCATGCCCAGGTAAAATCGCAGCCAAGCTCGCATTTTTACCTCCGGAACCCACGTATGCTTTCACACCCGATGAGACTGGATCTAAATTTTCCTTAACACTAACCGAAAGAGCAGAATGGCAATATTCAGAACGAGAAAAAGAAAACATAGAAGGCTTTTATTCCAGGACTGCCAGGGGCAACAGAATAGCATGCCTCTTTGTTCGCTGCAGCCCCAATGCTCGGTTTACATTATTGTTTTCGCATGGAAATGCTGTAGACCTCGGGCAAATGAGTAGTTTCTATTTAGGTTTAGGTACTAGAATAAACTGCAATATATTCAGTTATGACTATTCTGGCTATGGTGTTAGTGGTGGAAAGCCTTCTGAGAAGAATCTTTATGCAGATATTGATGCAGCGTGGCAAGCACTGCGGACTCGGTATGGCATCAGCCCTGAGAACATAATTTTGTATGGACAAAGTATAGGTACGGTGCCAACTGTGGATCTAGCGGCAAGGTATGAAGTGGGTGCTGTTGTTCTTCACTCGCCGCTGATGTCAGGCATGCGTGTTGCATTCCCTAATACTAAAAGAACGTGGTTCTTCGATGCCTTCCCCAGGTGAGCATTGAAGCTAAATATTATTACTGAATGAATAATTAGGTCATCAGTAAACTCTAATAAAATATAGATAGTTCATTTTATGTCTTTATTCCGACCATTAAATTACATGGATTTGAGATTTGATAAATAATTTACCAAATGTATTTTTTTAAAGGATTATTGGTATTTCTTTATTACATGTAGTTAATTTTTTTAAAATAGATGAGATTTTCACATTGGAAACTTTGTATATCTGGTAGGAATTTGCTGCAATAAAGTTTTTACCATGACTAATAAACTACATTATAATAATAATAGATGTGTTTCCTCATAGAAGATGTAAAGACAAAATAGTTATTTGATTAAACAGGAGTAAATACAAAATACATGTTTCTCAAATGAGAGGTAAAACAGAAATATTAACGATATTGACTATAAAATGGTTATTTCAAAGGGAATACTGTTTGAATGCCCTTTTTAGCACAGTATGCTCTAAAAAAATCTGTTTACTACCGCTTTGGGTAAAATACCCATGGCAGACCGAATGACAAATTTGGAATAGATCAGTTTATTCCTTCTATCCTATAACTGTATTATTTGATTCCATTTCCCATCAGTTAAATGCTTTCACATGACCATTCTGCTTTCCGCTCCCCACTTGGATGTCTTATCCTGTATCATTTTCTTTTTTTAACTAAGAAATAATAAGTTTTGAGAAGTGTTTGAGAATGTGCCATTTAATTATGTTTCTACTTTATGATATAACTGACATATCATTGCTCCTCATGATAATTATAATTAGTTTTATTTAACATCACAAAGATTAAACAGATAACTGTCTTGAATCTTCTATTCCATAATTGAATAATAGTGGTAATATTAATTATTGTAATAATTACAAAAATATAAGTACTATGAATGGGGTTATGATTAAGAGTACATCCATTCAAAATATAGTAAATAGGATACATTCAGTAAATGCTGCTTGCCAATGTGTTTATTTATGAATGCTTATAATGTCAATATTAAGTTATAAGAACCTTGTTACGGACTCCTATTACCATTATTTATGTCCTTATGTTACATTATTCCTATCATATCTCTCTCAAATTATTTACCCAATTTTATTGTGTCTTCCTTTCCTCCTTTTATCATCAGAATGATGCCATTTGCTTTTATCCCAATAGCATTATGTTGTTATTTTTATTTTTAATTGCATTTCTTAAAATAATACACACATAAATAGGGATAAAATATAATGTACATTTAAAATCCTCATATTTGCAATATAAATTTATTAACCTTAGTCCTAAATTTGTAACAGTGGACACATTTGATTATTTAATTTCTGTAGTATTAAAAAAACTGATTACTTTGTTTCTCTCCTAAATTACAGTATTGATAAAATACCTAAGGTTACCTCTCCAGTTCTGGTGATTCATGGAACAGAAGATGAGGTTATAGATTTCTCACATGGATTAGCTATATATGAACGTTGTCCGCGGGCAGTGGAGCCTTTATGGGTTGAGGTATAGTATAATTATACTTACATATATTTGCATAAGGACTTATTATTTAATATAGTAATTTAAATTTTATAAAGGTTCTAGCTTAAAAAATCTCCACCAGGATCAAATATGTGCACAATAACAATTATACTAAGTATAATTCAATACATATAAATATCTATCTACTATTTGGTTCATTTTTACCTCTGAAATTTTTGTCATTGTGTAGTTGACCATACTATATTTTTTTGTGAGTTTTACCTTATTATTTTATACTTAAAGCTGTTTATGTTTTTATCTTATCATTTTGGCCGTATTAGGGCGGCCTTGAATACTCCTCCCAATACCATGCAAGCAGAAAAGGGTGGCGTAAATGGCGACAGAAGCCAGCCTGTTTGGTGGTAGGGCTTTGCGTAAAGATTATATTATCAATATTATTATTAAGTCGTCAATATTTTATATTTGGTATTATTATTTTTCCGTGAAGCTTGCCTTGCTAGCTACCACCCTCCTGCTAGAGTCAGCCGCCAAACGATTAGATGTTCCGGCTGGGGCCTTGAGAGCCAGTACTTTCTTTCTTACCTTCTTCTAATTTCCTGGCCGACACCGCATCAGTGATACCTTTAGTTTTGCTGATGTCCATGAGCTACGGTAACAACTTATAATCAGTTGGGTCGTCTGCTCGTTTGTCAGCTATTATCATAAAATAAAAATATATATATGTGTAGAATAATAGTTCTGAAAGAGATCAGTAAAAAATTAGTACATTTACATCATGAAGAAAGTTTAAGATATTTTATGAACATGAAGTACTCATGTTTGTAACAGCAGATAAAAGTCAATATAATGCATTTAGTCTCTGGGTGACAAATGAGCGAGCAGTGGTAAGTGATTACAAGCGCTTGTAACATTCAAGCTGGCCCATTCAACACCATTACAATTGGCCCACGTATATACACTTCATTGTAGATAGATTCTGAAAAGATAGTGATAGTCAGGCAGGGAAAAATGATCACCAAGCACAATTACCATCAAGATTAAGGTACCCTCATACAGAATCCAGTGACCAATAACAGAAGAAACCCCAAGCCCTTTGTTTCACAGCGTGCGCCACGAGCAAGGGCCTTTATCTGAAGGATGGATGGAGCCTTACACCACATTTATCAGAGTACTGAATTGATTGGTAATCACAACTGTATTTGCGATTGTCACCAGTGTATCTGCGACGATGCCGATGCGAAACGAACGCTAGTCAGGAAATAAAGTTTATAATGGGTATAGAACAAGGCCCACTTATAGGAAGACCCCCCTTAAGCCTAGATAAGAATTGTACATCAAGAAACGTATCTGATTATCGACGACCACGGATTTTTTGCTCTCTTTATCGCTCTAGCTGCTGGTCGAGGAAACTTAACACTTGGAAGACACTTTTGTGCGCGGCTGACTTAGCTTCTGAGGAAATCTTACGAAAAATGGACCTAAATGGATAACCATTGATCCCAAGCTTAAATGTATTAACACCATATCTCTCTAAGATGAGCAAGCTGATGGAGAACTACACTTTTTGTTGTAGAAACAAAAATGTGTAGAGTTTAGTTGGAATATTGCGGTTAATAGAACAAGAATTTAACGCAGTATACTACAATTTGTAGGCTAACAATGTCACATCCAGATTAAAAACCTTGGTCAGCGTTTACTGATAGATTAAAGATTTTCTGATAAGAAATTACTGACCAAATAGGTACAAAATTATAAATTACTGATATTTTGTGTTGAAAAACGACTGGAATCTTCATCAAATAATGTTTTTTATCAAATGTGTGATTAGGAATTGCCATAGTACGTCAACGAAGAAAATATTACTTTCTTACGAATACATAAACAATGTCAAACAAGTTTAACGCCAAATTTAATGGCAAAACAAAATAACATCAATGTATATGAACCAGAATCGATAACAAAAAATAACATAACCAGAAAATGACATGTCCCCTTTCTAGATATGCGCACATAAAATGTTACAGCGAATCAACAATTGGCAAAATACTTGGTAATAAATGGTCTAATACGAGGTCTGCTATTTATGTATGTATATGGAACTAGCCACATACCAAACAATATTAAAAAAGTAATTACTACATTTAAAAAGGAACTCTTTCCTTAGAGTGAATATTATTTTATGTGACTGTCAACTATTTTGCCTGTGGCGCCTCAATTTGAAAATTGCGTGTTTTCATCGAAATGAATTTAACTCGTAAACATTTTCGTGCCGTGATTTATTACGGTTTTCGGCATTCGCGGAGTACGTTAATCAACTCACTACGAGTTTTGTGGACGTGGGTGAAGCACCACCAAAAACAACTGTGGATTACTGGTTCAATGAGTTTAATCGTGGGCGGTGTAAGCTCCTGGATGAAATTATAGACGGTCGCCCTAAATCAATTGATGTTGTTGTGCCACAAAATATCGATGCTATGCGAGAACTGATAATTCAAGATCGTCATGTTACATACCGTGAGATAGGGGAGTATCTGGACATATAAGTATGACGAGCAAACATAAGATGTTACACGAACATTTGGCTGTAAAAAAAGTTTTTTCGTCTTGGATGCCGCACAACTTCAGTATGGATCAAAAACAGACTCATGTAGTTGGTACAAAAATTTGTTAAAAAATACAATCGTGGTGAGTGCAAAATTTGTTTATAATATCTTCACAGGTGATGGATCTTGGGTTTAAGTTCATGACCCCGAAATTAAACTAAAATCAACGGTGTACATGATGAACCAATCCCGACAAAAATTATTCGTGCAAAAAGCACCACCGATTTAGATTACCACCGACAGGCATTAAACTACTTAAATACATTTTTAGTGTTTAAGAGAATAAGAATGTTGCTATTAGTATATTCAGTTGTTAGTGATTATGTCTATTCAGATGTTTCAAAGGCATTCGGTGGCGTTGGTTGTGATGATAAAATTTTCTATTTACCTATTAAACAAATTAAATAAATATTATTGATTTCTGAAGTAACACGGAAGTTTTTTGCAGCGCCTCAATCTCAAAAGAGTCACATCGCTAACTATGACATTGACGTTGATCTGTCTGACTGAAACTACCGGTGTTACTAAGACCGTCACATCGTATTACCTAGGGAATACCCTGCATTTCTAATGCTACCATTTCGTCACGGTTTGTTTCGGCTTTAAACTCGTCTAAGATTTTCACACACAAACATCCTTGTGATATTTTATTGGATTCGATGGTTGTTCGTCGCTATAGATGACTATAGCAGGAGTTTTAGGATCTGTTCTTTCTACAACTGTATTCCTGCTGCATATTAGCGACAGTTGTTGGGAAATATGTACAGAGTACATAGACGCTCATTTGCTGTTCAAGCTGCTCAGTTTTGGAATGCTCTCCCTGATGATCTTCTTAAACCTGTTAGCATAACTACTTTCAAAAGGAGACTTCAGATTCATTTATCAAAGTATGTATATGTATGAGTAGTTATCATGATATCCCTTATTTTATTTATATATATAGTATTCATATTATACGTATGTATTATGTATTGTTATTATTTATATCAAAATAAATCCCCAATTTACCGCCATTGATTTTTTTTCGACCTTCCAAAGGTTGACTGGCAGAGAATGCTTTTAGCATTAAGTCCGCCTTGTAACTTTACTGTATGTATGGTGCAAAATTTTAAATAAATAAATACACTACCCCTACATTTCGGAATGTGTCCTTGGAATATATCAGCGCCCTTCAGTTATAAAGTGTAAAAGTTAAACCACTAAACCGATCATAACGAAATTTCGTATAGAGATTAACTAGACCTTG
>DWPT01000140.1:0-29887 GCA_018251895.1 Agathymus mariae mariae
TTCAAATTAATCAGACTTCTGGAAATTGGTGAAAATTATGTTCAAAGATTCCATTACATACATACATACAACCCAAGTTAATATAAGCGTGTTAAAAACGGAGCTGCTATAAAAATGGCTACTTGGGTAGAGTAAAAAAAAATTATATTGTTCTTGAAAGTAAGCATGTCGCGTTAAATCACTTAGTTTTGTGTGCAAATATTCAATGTGCGAAAGGTATATTACAATTTCGTCTATGATATTTGCTATTTATTCCGAAATATCAAATTTTTGTAAGTTAAAAAGTCCAATACTTGATGATGTTTTTGAATTATTATTATTATAAAAATCATACAGGTTATTGTCTAATTCCACAGTTCTAAGGATGAAATTATTAATTTCCTCACCTAAAATTTGTTTATGGTTTAAGATGAACAGAAAAAGTTAAAATTACAATGTTATTCTGATGTACGGTAAAAACCATAATTTAAATAAAGTTCGATTGAGGTTGACATCAGCACATCGTCGCATAAAACTATTCCACATCAAGATTTACCCAACGCCATCGCATCTTAGAAAATTATGCTCAGTTTTTCACTTTTATGGCGGTTATTTATTATTTACTCGGAAAAATGGTTTTTCTTGCAAACCCAATTTTCTTGCAGCTAGAAAATGAAATTGTTTTCGCCTGACGATATTAACGCGGGACCAAAATGATTACAGGACCTCATAATGAAATATCATTCTCTTTTTTCTAAACAAAGATAAATAATCATTCAATTTTTGAATTATCGACATATAAATAAAGCTTATAAAATGTACTGTTTAATGGAACTTTTATATATGTATTTTTAAAGGGTCCACTTACGTAGGTACTTATGCCGCGAAATAGGCTTGAGTAAATAGGGCACGCATTAACGAATGCTTCAACAAAGTACATGCCAATATCCGTTAACGAACTATCGTTCTACTTTTGGAACTAGTCTGGAACCACGACATGTGAAAATTAAAAAATTACTGCTTATATCATGGTTTGAACACCTTAACTTAGCAAACTTAGTTGCTAGTTATAAACCTTTCGATCTGAAATACAAGGGTACACAAAGCAAAATTCTTTACGAATTAGTTAGCAGGTGTGCTGGTGATCTATGCCGTATAATGGTTCTAGAACACTATAAGATATACAAGAACGTGTAAAGAATTTCATCAACGAAACTAGCTTTCACTGCTCTTATTGCAGCCTTTCGATTAACGAATACGGCATGACTTCGGGTCCTTTTTGTCCAAAGTCGCTGGGTTTTGTACCACCTTGTTAAGTCAGAGACTATCTCTCTGATTGTGTTAAAGTTCAAAGGCAAACCACCAAGTTCCTCCTATGTGATCGTATAAATACTTTTTTTCGCGTATGACTTGACTAATTGCTGAGCTAGTTGATAAGCAGGCATACGTTTATTTGTTACGTTGTTTCCTTTAACCTATATATCCTTTAATGTTGGTTAAAACATAAAGATCATACATTAGCTAAACCGTTTTTTTTGCAAATAACAAAAACCAGAGATAAGAAGATATTTCTTCTCCTGAAATTTATCTATAGCTACGAGGGACTATAGTTCACAAAAACAAATTGAATGGGACATATACATATCCATACACGTATACATGTCAATGGTGACAATGTTATTGCACTATCCTATGACGTTTCTGTGCGTTCGACGAGTTTTAACATTAGAAGTCAGGCATCTTAGCTCAGTTAACAGTAACATTTAAGGTCGACTTCGGAATAGATATCTTATCAACTAGATATCAACAATATCTTATATACTAGTTTAAATAGACCTTATCTCGAGATCGGTTGATCGTAATCAATAAATATGGCGAATGCATCAACTGATTGCACAATACGAAGACAACAATAACAACAAAAACAACATCCTATGTATTGTATACCAAAAATGGTATAGAAAAGTTTAGATACAATATTGTAAGTACTACAGGCGGCTTTATCCCTTAATATGCGATCTCTTCCAGACAACGTATTGAGCTGATTAGTAGATGGAGTAACAAAACAGGGTAGGGGTGTACAATTATGAAAATTTGTTATGTTTGTTTACCTTTCGGGTCGGCGGAAATGCAGTTTTGTTAAATAATAATTTCGTATGTGTGAACATAGTCGTATAAAGGTCTACGTTTAAACTCAAAAAAAAATCTGATTGATGTGACATCCTATCCGTTTTACATTTGCGATTTGTATCTTTAAGTTTTTATCACAGTTCTTATACCCTTTATTATAATTGTTATGACTATAATTATTTTATTATTTTTGTTATTGGCACTTTCACATTACTACTTTAAGCCATATTGTAATTTAGAAATTTTAATTTTTAGTTTTATTTTAATAATTACTTTATACGCTAAAAAGGCAAAAAACATAAAATTTTGAATAATCATGAACAATTTATTAATAGTTATAAAAAAGTTTTATAAATAATAAAAATATTCAGCTAACATCGTTTACGCTATTTTTGTTCTGTTAAACATAACTTTATTAGTGACTGACAGATTATAATCCAGCCAAATGCGTACAGTTCACTCGAGGAGATACCGCTGCTTTTTCTTGTTACAATAAGCAACATCTTAAGTAGCTTAGTAAAATCAGTGAACCCCACGAACACGGGTATATTAGTAAACATTGCTTCACGTAAAAATTACAAATTTTTACACAATAATCCAACATCTATCGTAAATCGCTTTTTCATCCTGTCCTTTATACTATCTTTACAGCCGTGTGACAACGTAAAACTACTTAATAAATTGTCCGATACATTATACAACTTCAACGTTTAACTCCCATGATACGGTGTCACTGGGGATTACCCAAGGGTGCCTAGTGGATGGCCTAGATTGCTAAGGTCAGCACCTACTCGTTCACACGGCAAAAACATATAAAACTACCATATTATGAGTAACGTCTTAAACGTATTCGTCTTAGAAGGTGAAGGTGAGCGTAAAATTTAAAAGATGATCTTTTACTAAAAAAATATAAATTGCCTTCAAACTATGTATATGTTTTGATTTTTTTTTGTTTAATTACTGAATTCACATGGAACTTCAGAAGCGTTCTGCCGTCCTAATCTACTAGTACTTGTCTCAACCGATTACTTTATTTCATTCTTTTATAATTTAATTGATTAATTTGATTTTTTTTTCTTCAATCTATCCTATATTCTATTTTATTTCTTATTTTTTTTAAGTTTAAGTTATCATCCACCCATGGTCAAAATATTAAATAAAAGATAACCATAGGTAAAACCTAAACGGCTGTAACATTGCGATTTATCGTAGTTATGCTTACGACACGATGTAGTAGGACCTAAAACAGGTCATCACTGCCGGTAGACATCGATAAAATCAGAGGCACCACCAACACATTGCCGTTGAAAAGGAAGCGAGGATCGAAAATAAATCAGGTACGATTAGAAAATGTATAAAAACATAAAGTTACAACGAACAAAACTTCAGAACGAACAGTCTTCTGCGTTATGTACAGCCCATCTCGATTTGATAAGATCAGTAAAATCTTACGGTGGGTCAAGGTTAGCAGCAATACAAGTTGCGTAACATAAAGGAGGCGAAAGCTCCGGCTTGATTGAGTCCAGCGATTACGGAATAAGGGACGAATCCTATCCGTTATGACTGAAAGTGTTCATATTGGTCTACGAGTATACTGAATTAAGAACTACAGATACAGTTCCGACGTGTACCTCGTAAAACTGAATTCCTCGTTTGTTTTTGCCCGGCAACGTGTCGTTGATATTTGGAGCTACAGGCCTCCAATAGGTTACATCAGGTAGTCCGTTCCGTCGGCTCGTTATTTAGTTATTCACATAAAAACTGCCCATACAATTCACATTCCTATACAATAATCGTAATAAAAAAAACTCGACAATCAACAAATTTAAAGTGTCACTGAAACTGTACATTTCAATAATAATTAAAAGTGAGTAATGTTGAACGTATTGAATATAAAAAAAAAAATCATCTAATCTAAGCAAATCTATGTCATAAACACTGCGAAATGGTGGTAGCGATATTATTAATCGATATAATTATATCTATATATAAATAGGCAAAGACAAAACAGTACAATGTCTTTTTATCATCTGTTTATGATGTTATCGTTTAATGAAAAAATATTTTTTTTGTTTCAACAACATTATCTTTTAATTATAATGTTATTCCTGAACGACTTCATTTATACAACATTCCGATGGTTCACAATTGTTAAACTGCGTTTTTTTTCAATTTCTACCGAAAACGGTAAATATTCCTGGGTACGTTTATAGTACAAAACGCATGTTTATGGGCATCGGATAAGGTGTTAATATTTATTACAAATATACGACACTTCGGTCAGAAACATTAAGATGACGTTAATGTCAATGGGAAACGGAAGTCTCAATAATGCGCTGGCGACCATCATAGCCCATGGGTTTATTAGGGAGCCAAGTATGTTATATTAAATCCATGTTATTAAAAAAGTACTGAGTATAGTAATATTTGTTAGAAACATATTTTTCACAAGGTCTTCGATAAACCTGAACTTGAATCTATTAGCGAAGCAGAAAAGTCGTTCGTCGTAAATGCCTAGGGGCTTCTACGTTGCTCCAGTTGGGAAGAATTAATGGCCACATCAGCAAGACCAAAGGTATCACTGATGCGTTGTCGGCCAGGAAATAAAAAGAAAGTGAGAAAGAAACTAAATAATGCCTTCTAAAGCACAACCTGCAGCGCTATATAATTTTGCCACCAACGTTCACACATCCAACTATCGCCCGCGCCCGTTGATATCAAATGTATCGATCACTCACGACCGACATAAACATCGGGTAATCAGTGCTTCAGTCTGATACAACAATTCTCATAAAGCCGATAGGGGTTAATCCAATTTAAACAACAGAAACCAGCTGTTTTCTTAGTTCGCTCCAAAGCATGGTAAAGCCTATAATTATGACACTAGTAATCCCACCATCTACGACTGACACTTCGCCATTTAACTGTGTTGGTCACATGTAATTGAGGGATACGATCCATGCCAACTGCCGCAAAGCAATCCGGAACTTACACGCTGAACTTGAAACAATACAGAATGTATTCCCTTATGCAAATCGTCAAGAATATCACAGAATCACAATACAATGTTACGTATTCCATCCTTGTGTGGGCTATTAGCCTTGCCATACTGGGCGACGTCCATTATTTTTTTCTCGGCACGTTGCTTCCGTATTATACCTACATATTGGGTGGAAACAAAATTTAAATCAGCGAAGAAAGAATTATTTACCATATTCATCGTTACTACTCTTCATGATTTATTCACGTTCATGTTTTATTGCTGGGCTCGTTATGTCTTCATTGGAGTCTCATATCTCACGATGACATCTTTCACTGAGTTCACCTTGAGCCACGTGAACGCTGGTCAGTAGCAGATGATAGTCTTTTATACACCTTCGAGAACATTGTAGAGAAATTTCAAGCAAATGATAGTTTTATTAAAATACAGATAACTTGGTAAATTTAGTTGCGTGACGAATTCCACGCCGGGTCCTCTATACGAGAGTGACGGTGAAACCTGCTCTGGCTTGGCAGATACTGGCTTACCAGTGACTAATAGCTACGTAGTTCGATGTTCAGTTTGCGCTCCTATCGGCCAAGGGGTATACAGAAACAGAAGTCAAATTGTGTATAAATGAGTGCACACTTCCTTCAGTGAATGAAAATATTGTGACGAAACCGAACTTGATTATTCCTTGTAATTAATAATAATTATTATAATTCATTCTTATTATTCTATTTGTTTAAATCTAAAAGCTTGTTTGAAGCTAAAAAATATAAGGTTCCAACGAAAATTAAAGTTCAACCCTAGTTATGTTCGACGAGATGCTTAAAATCTACTGATCCACACTTAATCTAGATCTAGGACGAGCCTTAAACGTCTTGGGCCTTTTCTAATCCTTATACGCTCTATTGTACCAGTTATTAATTCATCATATTATCTACTGGCAGGCAGTATTACTTATTGAAATTACAGCTTTATACAACAACTAATAATCCACCCTCGCTTCGCTTCAGAAAAATGGGTAAAATGGCTTTTTCTTGCTCTGTGACTAAGATTTATATTAATTTATTATAATAGTTGCAACTAGGTACTCAATATTTTATTCACTGCCCTCTTAATACAATTTCTATATTAACTGTATTTTTTTATTTTTCGGTATAAATAGAATCTTGGATAATGGCCCATCAAATAAACTACTGACATGCTCAGTGTCATTCAAATCTGTTGAGTGGTTTAAGCGTGGTGCGTGGTTAGACATACATATACAAATATTGGAAAAAAATATGTTTTGACCTCTATATCAATAAAAAGCCTGCGTACATCATTGGATTTTTTTCAAAATATATATATATATATATATATATATATATATATATATACTGATTAACCCCGTTACAACTTTATTGTTGGTGTAGAAATAGTATATGTAATAAATAATCTATATAACCTGAAGGTTGAAACTTACATCCACTATGGGGGTTAGCCAACCACATCGTATTGTTTATTTATTTAAAAATGTATATCCACGTGGCACTTTAATTATATAGGAATTCCACCTTAAGTTTGGACAAGAAATGTGAGGCAAATTTAGCGTGAGGCACAATTATTAAATACAACCTTAGGCTTAGAAAAAGCACCTGCATTATTTAAATGGGTTTTTTCGTTCCGTTAATTTGAAATACATGTATTAATTTGTAACTTATCATTTATGGACGGATTGAAATTATACGTACACTATATATATTAAGTAATGCTTACTGCAATAAATTAGTGAAAAAGAAAACCAAATCGATTGAGCCGTTTTTGAGATTAACGAAAACAAACGAACAGATAAACAGACAAACACACAGTAATTCTAACAAGTATTTTGTTGGGTTCTATTGCATTAATAAAGGTCCCTAATAATAGTTTTCCTTTTATTTTTTTAGTTTTTATATCCTTCGTGCATGCAATAGCGATCAATTAGAATTTTATTACATATGTAAATGAAACGAAATGAAATACTATTTATTCGAATATGGTTTTTACAAACACTTTTCGAACGTCAAACTACGCCCTCATACGCCATTATATATATAGATAAGAAACAAGAAAAAAATACAGACAAATATAATGAATGTATGAATTGTTATTAAAATATCATTTAACTCAGACTCTAAAACTCATTATACGTTGAATGGCTTAGCAGAACAACTATTCCATGACACAGTCCACATACATCCAGATAATGATGTCATGATTCTTATCTCAAAAACCGTAATACGCTAATGTCTAGTCTCATTACCTGGGGTGACACTGACATCGAACTTTTAAAGGAACATTGCCCAAAATCCGGTCCATTAAAGAATTGTATAATTAGGTTTTATATCACTCACTAGGAACCGTCAGTAATAAATACTAAGAAACACCTTCAAAATTTTTATTTACTTACTAAAGATTTATTGTATAGTAATAAAATAATACATTTTTAAGCATTTTTATATATACCTATAAACATGATATTAATTTACGTCCGGAAGTTATTCATTAGAAAGTATTTCAAAAAACCCAACTTTGGGCAATCATTTAAATTAAAACAAAAAAGGGATTGTAAAACGTAAGGAAATGTTACATGCGTTCCAGTATATTCCATCAGCCTATTTCGTTTACCGCAAAAGCTTTCAGATGTAAATAAAATATAAGTATATGTTATTTTCTGTTACTAACATCGAAAATATTATAATCGTCGTAAACTATATTTGGAGCTTTTTAAATTTGATGACACATTAAGAGTCCCGCAACAGACATGTCCGTCAAGGTACATATATTGAATTAAATGAATTGAATTCCTGTCGCTGAAGATAGAGATAACTGGTGTTATCAAGGGTTATTATATCAATTTAAACAAAATCAGTGCGTTGGGTAAGTGGATAGATGAGTGCCATTAGAATTTCATGAGCGCTTACTGCTCTGAAAGGGACTTAGCACATTGCAAAAGCAAATTGTCGGCACTTGAGTCGGAACAAGCATGATGAAGTACATACATACCTATTATGTTGGCGTTTTTGGGAAATGGCTCGTGTTCCATGATACAATAAAATGTAGATTGAACGTTTAGTTTAATTTAATTATTTCTGCACACGTTTTATGTAGGTACGTTATGTGTAAGACATTGTTAAAAAGAATAACAGCTTGTACACAAAGTAATTAGCAGATAACAAGGAAAGAGATAATCAGTATTAACAACACAATAACAGTCATAACAGAACATACCTCGTCTAACAAAAGATCGCACAAAGAGAATCGAAAATTTTAATGACTTTTCATGACATACGTTTCCGCAATTACGAACACATTGGATCTGATAGCAGAAGAGATGCTCCGTAAAACTAAATTACGATCACAATAACAATAATACAATTATGATAATCGTAGTCATAATGTGATACAGACGTATCGTCTCAGCGCGTATGACTATGTTGCGTGCGATCGATAGATATAATATCTATTTAACTCCCTTTATTGTAAATTAAAAAACAAAACATATGTAGAAAAAACAGCATAAAATACAACAAAAAGCAGCCTTATTGCTAAAAGCGATCTCTTCCAGATAACCCAGGGCAGTCAAAATACATGTGGGTAATGATATAATGTTACTATAAATTGTCGCGTACCTATTTATAAGGTCTACGCATGATTGTCAGGTCAACTTTAAGCCAATATTAGAATTACTCGCTGATAGTTTTATGTCATCGGTGAAACAACAACCAGAACGGTGCGTAAAAACTGCTCTTTGATCTTGAGATGGAGTATAAATGCAGATGGAATCATCGAATTAATTTACTGTGTTGAAACGCACAGTGAAGTGTACGTGTAACAAACATTGAGTTCATTAAACCAGTTATATCGATATGTATTACTTGGTAAGTTTGTATGTGAATTATTCACTTCAGTTTTCGATGTAGTTTCGCAATATTAATTATCGTGTTAATTCACTTCAATGTGCAGTAATTTTAAGTAATTACTATATTCATCTTTCCTAACCAGATAATGGATTAAAATATCTGATGAAAATAAAATAATTTATTGCTTTATTTTTTTATTATGCAACTAAGAATGTAGGTTTTTCAGTAGATAAGTATTATATATAGGATTGAAGTGACTAAGTATAGTATATATTTATTAATTTTATAACAGTGTATTAAATGAAGTTAAATTATTGTAAACCTTTTGATTTTAACAAGAAATTTTGTTAATTATTGTAAAAACCGCATTTAAACCTATGCGTTTAAAAGAACTGAATTTCAAAAAGATATAAAAGTTTTGTTTTACATTATTTATAGATTTATTTTGAAATAGTGAAGTACTTAAATAGTGTTGTTTATTCTCATCAACAATAAAATTGTAAACAGTACACAATATTATTAACACCAACCATCGCACTGATCGTAATAATAGCCAAGTGGTTTGGACTTTGGATCCCTCTCACGAGCGATCGAGGTTCGATTTTTCCACGCACACATGAAAGTTAAGTGAATATTAGAAAGCAGTTAATTGTGGAATTAAAACATCGCAATGAAACTTTCGTACCTAAGAATTCTTCACAATTTTCGCTAGAATGTATGAAGTTTGTCAATTTGTACTTGCTTAACGTGGTAACTTGGTAGATTATTACTTTACCCCCCACAGCGATTTCACAGAAAGTCCAAGGCCAGCTATGTAATTTATGGGTTATAGCAATGAACAGGCGTTATACTTACTATAGATAAAATCAGGGCTAATAAATTCGATATGTCTCCAAAAGTAACATACCACTTAATACAATAAGTCTAGTACTTAATACACACAAGCCAATAAATAATTTGCAAGCGCATATATTGTAATCATTATGCATATATTGTAATTCATTCATATCTTACTATACTAATCTGTGTAAGTAATAATGTTGCTTAATGAATGTTTTGTAGGTACGCGTCTACAATACGCGTAAACGACATCACAGTGACATACGCAATAGACACAAAAATTACATATTTGATCGAGTTGACAGATATTGACTGAATGTTCAAAGTCAATATTAGTTAACTCGGCCAAATAAACATACACTATATTTGAAAGAAATGGTAGAAAACCTATAAGTTGAGATGTAGAATAGTTATTTTGCTATATCGTAACACGTTCAAAATCACTGAAAATATTGAGATTGTACTCGTAAAAACTTATATTTGGGTCATGTGTAATGGATTTGTTTCTGCGGAATAGGACACAAAAGTTAGTATGAAAATTCTATTAAGGTGTTTGTTGGTAAAAAAAAATCTTCAATGATACCTTGACAGTATTATAGACGATTTTGATAAATAAATATGTTTGTTAGGAAAACTGAATTGTTATAAAAATGATAAAAAAAAAGTATTTTAAGTGCGTTTACTATTTGTTAAAGTAAAAATTGTTTCCTGATGTCGATTACTTGTAATTATAATTTTTTTATCAAGTAGCCAGTTTGAGCTTATATAAACATAATTATTTTAAAGTAAGAATAAACTCAAAGTTTTTTTTATTTCAGGGTATAATTTTAGTATGGTCACTGGCCGTGACCGCACAACGTGTAGCTGACTCAGCTAATGACATCACAGTCGGCCAAAGGCGTAGCGCTGGCGGTTATGGGCTGCTAAAACCGGGTTACAATGGATACCAAGGTTATGGAGGATACAATAACGGTTATGGCGGGTATAATACCGGATATGGGAATCCCGGTTATGACGGGTATCCGGGTCAAGGATATCCTAGTTACGGCGGAGGTACAGTGTTCTAAGTTACATAAATATATAACGATATATAAGTTTGTTTTTCAGGTGCTTACGATTTTATATCTAAACTAGTGGCCAGGTCCGACTTAGAACGGGTTGGGCTGTTATGTTATCAATTAAAATATAACTGAAAAAAAAAACCACGATGACAAACTAAACGTGTAAATATTGGTTTTATGATTTTACAAATGCACACATTTTTTTTACTGTCATAACATGTATATCGATACAATAATAGTGAGAATACATATATTATCATGCATGTTAAATTATAGAAGAACTTATGAAAATCATATTTTGAACAAATTAATCGTAGGCAACGGTTATGAATTGGTTATAAAAATTACAAAGTTTATCCAAACTCACGTGGTTGATTACGAGAGTGGACGACTCTTTCCGAATTCTTGTTCAAATGTAAACAAACTCAGAATATTTATTTGTATTAAAGAGACTGTAAACATCTGTCAAAGAAAGATTTGAAACTCTTAAAGTTGTCTTGGTAAGGCTTCCAAAATTATACACGCTTGTATCTCAACATTGCCAACCGAACTTAAGTTTTATGAGTTAGCAATAAGGTTCATCATAAAAATGTAAAAGGATTGATTCAAAATTTAATAAAACATACAAACATAGCTTGTTCACACGTAAATGCATCACATGTGCGGTGATTAAATATACATATTACTTTAGTCAGGGTACTTGGTACTTTAACATTAGCTGTTTTCATATGTTATATAGTTCCTACAATTTATATCGTGTACATAAAGATTTGTCGTATAAAAAAATCTATGTTGAATTTCATACAGATACTAACCAACTTTAACTAAAGAATGACATGAATATTAAGACTGACAACTGTATTTATTGTAACTGACACTTCCACCAAAATTCCAATCAGCATCGATACCCTTGATTGAATCTAAATACGAAGAGGTTGAAGTACAAAACAAATCAATAGCAGCTGTTAGAAGAACAATACTTGAATTTGAACCTTATTAGCTTTGTGAAGGGTTTCAAATCAAAAATTACTATTTGCAGGATAAAGAGTAGGATAAGCAACTCTTTTATGATATGTTTAGAATTCCTGGGAGTAAATGGTATTTATTTAATATTTGACTGGCCCAAATTACAATAGTTTGGTTAAATTGCACTTGATAAAAACATCCGCCGGTTTGAGTGGGTGAGCCATAGTGTGGTGTGAGCGTTGCTACACGGAACGAATAAACTAATCTAACTAATACATGTATGCTGTAAGTGGAACCAATATTTTTTTCACTTTGTTGAGCTACAGTTCCTGCCCACGACTGTGGCAGGTCCGGTGTACACCGCCGCTGCAATGTGGATATGTGATACTGGATATAAAAGCCAATAAGTCATCGATCCAAAGTTTTTGATCAATTAGGCATAATTACTTGATAGTAATTTTACTACTAAAACTAATTATAAGTTTAAATATGACTCCTGTATTTGTCATGTTTTTTGTATATTTGATATTTAGTTGTTTATTTTTTTTATCTAATAAAATTGTTTAGCATATTTTTGGAATAATACCCATTTGTATAATATTGTCCTCGATATTTGTACTTAAGTCTTCGGAAATTTGATTTAAAACGGCATTTTTTGATCGAACTTCATGTAATCTTCGGGTTATTTCTTTTATATTTCAAATAAAATCGTTAAAGTTTTCCTTTACTCCTGGTGAAAATTTGAAAACCACATTAGACGCTAGAAAAAAACCTGTTTGCTGAAAAGCTGTTTGTTCTTAGGATGTTATAAGAAACTATCAGAAAAATTTATTTGTAAATCCGCTTTATTGTACGTATGAGTTCATGATTGTTATAAGAAATGTAAAATTGACATTCAACAATATATTTTTGATACGCTTTACCCAAGAAATGGATCGAATCCGAAACTCCTCGCTACGTGGTCTGAATCGCTCCATCCGGATAAAAAACGTTCAATATAAAAATTAAAATAATCTACACAACTGATACGATAATTATACAACTTGACGCGTTAAGGTATCAAAGCTATTTTTAAAGTTACTTAGGATAAAATGTTGATAAGGATAAAATTAATACTAAGTAACCAACAAGAAATAAAAGAATAGCCGGTATTGAGCGAGGTTTCTTTTTACTTAAACATTGTTATGCCCTATTATCACTTTTATAGGGCGCCGATAAAAATATCTTCATAATAAGATGCTGCAGTAGCCGACGATAAGATAGACGACACATGTTATAAATATATTATGTAGATTAAGGGACAACCAATAAATTCGCTCCGAATATTATGATAACGGATGTGCTCCTGTGTTTTATGTCTTGACAATATTGCTCAGAAAAATGTGGTCATCAAAACTGGGCCTGTCTATGTTAAAATAGCACGTGAAGCTATTTTATTTAGGGTAATCGAAGGTATGAATCAGAAGAAAAAAAATGTTATATGTATGGTTACATAAAGTTATATGTTCCTTTAAGGAAATGTTTACAATACAATACTCTTTATTGCAAACATCAATAAATACTGTAAGAGTAACGTTCAGTGTAAGCAATAGGCGGTCTTATCGTTAATAGCGATCTATTCCAGACAACCTATAGGTAGCAAAGGACTTTGAAACATGAATACATAGTTTTATATAACACACATAGAATATTATACTAAATAAATGTTTATATATCAATAAAAATATAGCACTAGATGATTGTATGAAAATTAAAAAATAATTTATAATGATAAAGAATATAAACGAATTTGATACCTGAAAGATTTGAAAGAGATTTTGACAGTCGAATACTTGGTGTCAAGGAATTCAATAGGCGACTAGCAGTATGTGGAGAAGTCGAAAGGGTATGGTTGTCAGTAGACATTTTTTCGAGGGGAAAATTTTCAAAATTACCCGGTGTCGTGGGAGCGACATCGCGTTATGTGGGATTTTTATCGCTCTAAAAATCCCCAAGTGACCTTCTTCAGCGCTATGTAGAGGACTCCGGGATCTCCATAGAAACGCAACCGGAGTCCTCTGAGCGCGGTGCCCCTGTCAAGCTCTACCTGGGTAAGACAACATGTCCCGTTCCGCACCGTCCTATCAAAGGCATGCGGCCACACATACCGTCGTCCTTCCCGGGGTTGCTAGCCGGACGGTTCAAGCTCCCACTCTTACCGCCCATAACCTCTGAAGTCCCCTTTTAGTCGCCTCTTATGTCAAGCAGGGGATACCGCAGTCCGTATACTGATACCGAACTACAGAGACAGACGGTTGTCAGTAGATCTAAGGGATAAATTAAAAAATTTAAAGCGCTGTTTAAGATACAAGGGTGCTGGCGGACTAAATAATACACAGAATAAAGGAAAAAGTACGTGAATATTCCGGTGAAGTCAGACTGCGAACCACTTGAGCTGGGGAGAACGAAATTCAGCGACGTGATCATATTTGCGCAGTTTCTTTTAATGTTGTTTAAAAAATTCGGTAAAAATTTTGCTTTTTTACCAAGTTCCTCTAATTTTATATTTAGTAACTGACGATTAATAGTGAGTAAATTGAATCAGCATGCACTTAAATTCAAAACAACCTGTTGGTTCAAAGCCGGATCTACAAAAATCTTATGATAACAATTTCACTATTTAAAAACTTAAGCTCAGTTAATGATAAAATTACAAAACACTTACATAATCTTCTGACCGTTTTGTACATGGATATAATTCTTACGATAAATGATTTCAGGTGTAATAGATAGTTTGAAAACCTATCCCTCTACAATCTTAGATCTCTGATGTAATCGACAACGCATTAGTGACTTCTCTATAATTTTACTTTTATACTTTACAAACTTTATAATTTACAAACTTCGTTTTGTAAAAAATTGTTTATATTACAATTCTGCTTAATCAGTCATAATGTGTTTACCTCATCATTGTGGATAACATGTGGAAATGTGAAATGGAACTTCATTAGTACAATTGGAGTTGAAATCGAATTCCGAATGGGCAGCAATATTGAAATTTTCGGGATGAATGACGATTGAAATTTGGACAACAGCAATATGTAACATTATTGAAATGCTTTTTGATTATTTGAATATGATTTGGCAGTCGACTACTAGTTACCATGAGTAAAAGTAGTGATAGATTAAATATCTTGCTTCATTTTACTATTCTGTGTGATACGCAATGTTGCACTTTCGAACACCTACAAGCTTAAAAAAATATATATTGTTTGTATTACTAGTTCTGTTATACAGATATTAACATTAATATCAGTATACTATAGTAATATTAGTCTACAGTAAAATTTATATTTATATCGGGATATTTGCATTTAAACTAAATTCAGCTCCGACCAAAGTCAATGTTTGAGTTGAATATAATGTTAACGAACTTTATTCAAATACTTCCTAAGTACATGTTTGGTCTATGAAATTATAGAAGCTGCTATTATAAACTTATGGTAGGTTATAAGTAGACTTCTTAATTTTAATTTTAATTTTTGAATTTTTATTAAAGTTTAATACATGAAGTGAACAATTCACATATCTACTATGAAGCTTTATTGCTCCTATGATAAATACGACAGACTGAATGTGATTATTAAAATTGTATATATGAGAATCTTTGGGGTTTGTTATTAGCATAATAATAAACAAGTGCTAACTATTCAGAACTAGAATCACAGCTTAAAAATATATCTATTTTGTTTATTATTAAGTGCCTAAAATCTTTTGGCTTTCGGAGTTAGGAACACAAGTTCGGTTCTCACGATGCACAACATAATTATGCCATATGCCTTTAGTAAGAACGGTTAACCAAAACAAACGTGGCCAAGGTTAAGTTCATAATTTATTGCCACTTGAACTTTGATGGGACGCCTCAACTAAAACACGCTTAGTATAAACAATGAACTCATTTAAGTGTTATTTCAAAAATTCTATTTGCTGTAAATTAGATTGTGGCAGTTTGAAATGTAGCTGTAATTTAACCACGTTAGCAGAAGCAAATTGAATTATTAATTATACTTCAAAGTGTGCAAAATTGACCGACTTCACAAATATTTATCATTAAATTATACGAATTTACTTTACTTGTTCGTACTCTGCCTGTTTACAAAGTTTCAAGGTTGCCAAGTTAGTCTTATTTTATACAAACTTCAAATAATACTAACCTATTTGAATCTTGTGCTTTTAGTTGTTCTCGGTTAATGAAGCACTGACTTTCAAATTTTTCAATTAATTCTTGCGTTATTATACCATTAAAAAGTATCTACATCTTACAAAAAAGGTAGCACATATTTTGTTACAATAATACACCACTGTATGTTGAGTTCTTAAAAAAGTCATAAATAATTCAATAAAATTTTGGGACTTTTTATTTGTCTACCGTTTATCGACAAAACTTTTTGTGACAACGTCAACATCGTTAGTTATGTGGCGTCATTCAAGACATAATGTGACTGTTGACTTTTTACTTTCGAGGAGTGGTTTAGAGATAACTTTAGCAAATGCACTAAGCGCTGGGCTTCATAATGTTTATTTTTCACACACCGCTGGCTACGTCAACATAGTTTATTAACATTGTAGATTGTATGCGGCGCTGGTTATTATTATTTCTTGTGTGTATGTAGAATATCTAATGTTTATATTTGGAAATTCCGGAGAAAATAAATTATGATTCGTTTAAGATGGATGTGCGATATTTGCCAACGCTGAACTTTTATAAGGCAAATGTCGTACGTGTTAATGTAAATACGAAAACATTTTTGGCTGGTGTACTAAAACTAAAAAATAATAAAGCCTTAAACCCACGCGGGTTGAGATCACACGCAGCGGTTACTGGTTCGTCAATGTTATTTTAAAAATGAATGAAAACATTATTTCTGAATTATGTTTGTTTTGACGAAGGCTACCATATTTACTGCGTGAGGGAGCGAGTGTCGACATGTATTAGACCCACACAAAGAGCGATTGATTGTTGGGTTCCTGTAAAATATGAACCATGCTCCACTTTCGGAATTGATTAATTGTGAGTTGTGACACTGAGATGTGTTTCTGAGATCCAATTTAAGAAACCGCCTGGGTGCCTATTTGTCAACGCCGACCGAGTTTTTAATTGCGACGATCATTAACAATTCAATAAAGCTGATTTACGAGGTAATCGTAGCTAGTTCAGCTTTAAAACGGATCGCCAAATATTTTTCAGTTTTTAGTACTTAAGTGTCGTGTCATATAGTTATTTGAATCGAACTCTAAATAATCATCGCCTTTCTCCATTACCATATTCATCATCACATGAGATTGTATTGAATGATTAACTTTTATGTTTAAATTTTTTTTATGTTTAAATTTTTTTTTACAGTTACCGAATCAGAATAAAGTTGAAGATAATATATATTTTTAAATTTCAATAAAAATACATAACAATTCAGATATCATTCTACCAATTGGTAAATTTTTATTCTTAAAAAAAAAGTTGTTATTAGATGTATTCGATGTATTCACCGAAATGCAACAATAGAACTTCACTGTGAAAACTGTCGGCGACCAAAATGAAGTTCCCTATGAAATTATTTTTGATGGTAGGATTAGGTCGGTTTGACACATTTTTATCTACCAGCGTTAGTGCGTGTACAAATATTGCGCAAGTTTTTGCCAAAGTTTCCGACAAAGAACGCTTTCACAATGGTATATTTTTGTTCGTGCGGTCTCAACTGCCAGTTCACGTGATGTATTGGGCTCGGGTAGAGGATTATTTTTGCCCATTTCACAAAGTTTGCATGCAACTATTGTTCGCAACGGAAGCGGCGTCACAAAGCGGTTAAGAGATTATTGTCAATGAAATCGGGATCCTGTGAATTATCGAGGATACGTAACTTAATACTATATTAAATTATCCAAACATTTGGAGATTGGTTCTGGTAGGACATATTATCTAGTAGAATAACTAAAATGTCTGCAGAATAAATATACCAAATATAAACTTTTGTGTCTGTTCTACTTCAATAATAATTATGTTTTCCCAGATGAAGCGAGGTCATGATACTGGGCAAAAATTATAAAGGAAGTATTTTAAGTATTAGTTACGGGTAGAGGCATAAATAATTGCAGTATTTATTGCTGTACAAAACGTTCAGTCATATTCAGTCAGGCGCAGTTAGCGCTTGAATTGGTGTGCTGTACCTACTGGTTAAATTTTTTGAGCCCTTCCATGGTCTAACGGGCAGATTTGACCACAAATCTTTACACCGATCTGCTCTGATAATCTTTGATCATAAGTAGAGATTCATGGTTTTATCAACATTCAGAAATAATAAATGCACGACACTTATAAACACGGGTGAATTTAAAAAATCCACCTACATCACAGCTTATCTCCAAGAAAATTATTTTTAAAAGCAGTGTTACCAGGTTATGGAATGAAAAAAAGGCAGTAGCAACGTTAACACCCTGGCTTTATCGAGTCAATAAAAGGATGGTGTTTGCATAATATGAACTGAGGGTAATAAAATAAAGGCGGGAGAAGTCTAACAAGTGCCACACCTGTCGAGTGCCTTTGCCGCACTTTTATATTTGATAAACTAGAAGAAATGTTAACAATTAATCAAAAAGTTTGTGATTTTACATTATGACTCTGATTCCACGAAATTAATACTAAGAAGAAGGCAAAACTAATTATGCCAGACTTACTAGAACTAATGGCTTTTATCTAAAATAAAATTCTAACAAAATTGACGATAGTGCCTCATAGTAAACTCAAAACTCATGACAAAAGCATTATTATCACCAAAGATGACATATTGCTTGGTTATTTTAAAGACAAGCTGCTTGAACTTCAGTTTGATATATAAACATAAATAATTACTAATAGGTGTTATTTGGAACTTGATGAAGCGACACCGTAGTTTGACTTTCTATGTGTTTCAAGAACCTGCTTCGAATGATAATTTCCATTTCAACGATTAACGTAATCGTTATCAGGGTTGTAACGTCCCTTACAACCCTGATAACAATACAAACTTATTACTCGGATGAACTAAATATGTATATAGAAATAGAAATATGTACGACCCGTTATTTTTTTTTGTTGAGCTTAATATAGATCTGCTTAATATAGAGCTTAATATAGCACTTGCTTTGATTAGGACAAACATCGTAAACTTACATTATTTTATAACGATTGTACATAATCATGAAAAGTTAATCAAATCAGATAAGCTGCATTTAATTTGATCAGTAGAAAATCAGTTAAACTAACGAGCTTTGTCGTTTGCGATCACTGTAATGTGTTAACTATAACGTAATATGTAGTAATTGACAATATTTATGACTACATGCTTCGCTTTATATGCATGACCCGTATGTGCTATTGAGGCAAATTACCGGAACCGTACATTCAATCATAAATCCTTGTATTGTCTTGCTTTTGTCTGCCAATCTACGGCATAGTAGCTCCTATTCTAGAACAGTAGATGTTCCAATTACGATTTAAATAAAGTCCCTTGTATATATATATATATATATAGTCTACTATCAGGCATACAATCTTTACACAATGTCTTCCTAAGGAAAGTAAACGAAAATACACCTACTCAAATAACTAGTATTGAAATTAGAAACTGCAAGAGTAAACATGACTGAGCATGAATATAAAGAATAAAAACCTTAATGAGGATTAATTATATCGAGGGCCGATGTTATTAGTAAACTTTATTACAGAAGAAATATATAACTTTTGCCTTTCTATGAGTGATAAAATTTACTCCTACTGTACGAAGAAACTTCTTAATTCATAAAAAAAGTCTAGTATCGAATGTAAGCGCCCACGCTACGACCAATATGGAAGGTACTTAGAATATATTGGAATAATATTGTGCTAGTGATGTTATTATTTTTAACTTATCATATGTTTCGTTATGTTGACTTATGATACACGTGTACATATATTTATTATACTCACACGAATTTAGTGTTTAACTCATGTATAGTTTAGAAGTATTTTTTTGAGTAATCTATATTAATGATAAAATTCTAACTGATAGCTTCTCTGCATAAACGATATACGAGACAGACAAAAATCATTATTACGGGCTTTTATTAGCGCGATAGAACACAAAACAATAGTTGTTAGATTTTTGTCTGTTTGTCTGTGCGTTTGTTAATGGTAATCTCAGAAAGAGCTAAACCGATTTCGTTCTGGTTTTAACTAATGTATTGCAGTAAGCGTCACTTAGTACTTAGTTTTCTTTATTGCAATCTGTCCATAAATAAAAAAGTTATAAATTAATTTAAAATAATGTGAGGTGTAGTTTTTCTGAAGCAAAGCGAGGGCAGTTTGCTAGTACCTAAATATATGAGAGAAAGTTATGAGTACGATTGCTAGTCGGAACGCGGTACGTGACCCGAGTGATGACAGCATCATGGCTATGACTTGAGAACTAGACAGCTGTGTTTCATTCATTAGAAGACTAGTGCCTCTTTGCTATAAGCCGTTACACGTATTATGTGTAATTATTATTACAGTAAATTCTTGTGGAAACGTTACTCTGTTTGAAATACCAGTTATCCGGCTGCGAAGACGTCTGACCACGGCGTCAGCAATGCTGTCCATTCAACAAGTAATTTAATGAGACTCGCGCGTCTTGTCTGCTCGTTTGTTGACTAGTAACATAAAAAAAATATTTCTAAAAATCTAAGATTATACTTACCCACAATATAGGGGACTCTAGTGGGTAACATTTTGATTCTGATTAAAAACTTTAGTACATTCTTTACCCAATGATTTTTAGTTATTAATTATTATTTAATCTGACGGTAGAACATCTTAAATATATAGAGTATTATTCAATAAACTGATGAACTTTAAAATCGTGGTGTCATTTAACTTGTTCAATTGATGTGTAAATTATAACATAATTATTTATTACATGTTTGTTACATAAACAAGGTAGTAACGGAGAAATAGAGAGCAAGTATTTGCGATTCGTATGCAATTCCAAATAAAACTAAATTCTATTCATAAATAAACGAAACCATCTTTGAAGTTTGAAATACGAGTAGAGATGTCAAAATGGCGAATGAACAGCAAAAGTTTATTTTATGTTACGATTCGTGGCGTGGCACCCGATCAAAGTTTTACACAATTGTGTAACATCGATAAAATATTTATTTACGATGCAGTTTCAAAGAAAAATGTATCGTAAACAAAGTTGTGACGGAAGAGACGGACGATATTTTCCAGCAGGCGTGTTTTGATGCAAGCGTAAGAAAATTATTTCGATACGTATGTTAAAAATAAACTATCGAAATGTTATTGTGTCATTGATTTACACTTTTAGGTAAATAAAATTCTAATGTGCGCACATAATACCAAACGGCAATGCCTCCCTTTTCATTTGAATAAGAAGTAAACAAACGGCGCAAGAGTTACCTAATATAGTGACGAATCGGCTTCTTCATTTATTGTCCAGTTTAATAACAGAAATGCACAATAAATATTTTAAGATGTACAATATGAATAAAATATAGGAAATCAGGTAATTTGCAATTATATCACTGATCACACTAACAGTTTTGATTACAAAGAATAAAAAGTACTTACGATTTTTGTATTTCATACCTTTTAATCTTCAAACATTACAGGGACAGTCTCGTAATGTGACCATGATGAATGAATGTAAATACGAAAATCGTTATAATTAAAATGGTATGTGCATGAACTATAGAAGAGACCAACAAATAACTTTGTACTGTGTAGTTTCAAAATATCTCCTTGTCTTATCACGCAATTAAAAAATATGTAATTGTAGTTATGTATAGTTAACACCTTTTGAGAATGATTTTACACTGTGTAATTAAGAAATTATAAACAATTAATAATTCACATAATAAAGTTTCGCAATTATTAGGCTTTAAACAAACGTAATAGACATTGCAGGTATTTCTATATACTCGTACATAGCTCTATCTCGTTTCTCAGAAGCTTTTAAGCCGTTGCAAGCTTTCCGACGATTAAACGACTGCATCTCATTACAATAAACCTCATCTAATCAATCCAGAACAACCTCCCTGATGCTTAGATTGATATTGTGTTAAATTGTTTGTTTTATTGTGGAAGTATATATGTTGTGATTTTCTTGGTATTCATGTGTTATATTTATCTTTCTATCGATCTATCATTCAATGTTATTTTTATAATGCTTAGATAGTGATAATTAAATACAATAATAAATAAAGGTTTACAGACTATAGCCCCCTCTGCACCCTACACTAGGATTCCCTCTGTTTAGGATGGCATGAACGAACACAAATATGACATCACAAACAAGCGCCACCAGATAACCAATATTTATCTGTGACCTAAATGTCTTTCCCGTCTGAGTGTCGAACTCCAGACCCCTCGATCGGCAAGCAGAGTCACTATCGACTGGGTTGGAGGCTCGTCGATCATAGATACTATGTAGAAATGGTTTCGCCTTTTATAACACTTATTATGATAGTACCAATAATCCTTCTTATAGTGCAAACCATCGACCGTCGATTGTCAGAAAACGTGATTGTTCCATCCAGTTGAAATCCCAAAAGTGGATTCTGTACCACCCATATTCTATTTTTATATTCCCTTTAAAACCAACTGTGTTGTATGTTTGAAATATCTCAGTTGTAGTGTTTATCAGCCTTTAATCATAACCCTGGCAGTAGCCGCTTACCGTCATTGATCGGTTTGCTTCTATGCCAGCTTATTACCGTAAAAACATTTTTTATCCATTGGAGTCTAACAATTATATAATAAGAATATATGCAATCTATAAGGTTCTTTTAATAATTTCGTAAATTCCATTGTAATGGAAGACAAAATCGAAAACAACAGCCTTAGGATAAAAGGTGAATATACCCTTCATTTTTTCAATACAACACTTACACCACGTTGTCATAGCGATAAATCGCTATGCTGGCCTTAGCGATGTCGATACCGTCCACTCGTATTATGTTGACTGTAACACCTTGTCTATGTGAACAAAACCAGGAGTTTTCGTGTAATGTTGTAGGTATTATTGTGGTGAAACCATTCCAGTGAACGTAGAGCATCTCAATACGACCACTGAAAAACACCGTTTACTTTATTTATATTAAAATTTTAACATGGATATGTACATAAAAAACTTTGTCTTTAGTTACTGTACAAGACGTCACTTTGCTACATAAACGATACCTTCATAATTTTATCGGACAATAGTTTTCTGTGTTGACCGTCATCATAATAAGTAACAGTTTCACACGATGATACAAAGAGTCCATTAGAAGATTACAATGTATATCTTTGTGACCAATTTGAACTAACGCACGCAAAGACAAGCGATGGTAGAGATAAGGCTATGAGATAACCTTTAGATGGGATTATCACTATTACCCACCACAACCTATACTAACAAGCTCGTTTATTTTATTGAAGCCTTTTATTTATTTAAATTTACCGATGATGTAACACAAAGATGGAAACAATTGACATTACAATAGCGTGTTTATAAAAGAAGTTTTGTGGTTGCGAATACCCATTCTATGAAATGAGTTATATTAGCTCCAGAAAAATGTCAAGTAGCCGAGTGAAATAGTATTTTTACGACCTACTTGCAACAATGCCAACGTTAAGCGAAATCGTGAAACAGTTTAAAAATCATACAGTGCGGAATTTAAGACCCATTGTGAAATTTTTGCAGTTTTATCCAGGGAGAGAGTAGCATTTTATTGTACCAAAATTATGCTCTTGACCGAAAGCCAAATATAATAAATAAGCTCATGTGAATTACGATACAAAAGTTTCGGTAATTTTATAAAGATTAATGAGTTTTTCTGATAATATTGAAATGTGTCACACACGATAAACTACAGGATAATGGACCAATTTAGTATGCAAAAGGATTGTCAAAGTATCAGTAAAATTACACTTTTTTAGGCTGGAAATATTTCAAATGCACTTAAACGTATTGGTTACGTACTAGAGCATCGTGTTATCTCGATGTAGTTTTATTATATTTTCTTTGTAACCGAACGCATACAACATTGTGTATATAAGTCCATATCGTAACGTATCGTCCGAGAGGCACAGCTGCGCATGTAAATCTTTTCGACCCAACTATAAAACTCTGAATAATTTTACACGCCTGTGGGCGAAGTGTCAAATTTTCCACATCATTAAACCTTCGTTTAAGTTGAAGTCAAAAATTACCAACAGCTCTGGTGACGCCTCAGGCGAGTATTAGTTTAAATTATCTCTGTAATAATACGTTTGATAAAATCTGTTATTTTAGGAAAATTGCTTGTTGGAACGCTTTTATTTTGTAAAGTTATGGAGCGTGAGAAACATTTTATACGTATGTTTTATTATGAAGTTAAAGGTTATTGAAAAAAATGCTGGTATCCATCTACCATCCTTTTGTTTATTTATAATTTAATGATTAATTTTATTAACAATACGGTGTTTTGTAGTAATTACGTAGTGGATATAAAATAACAAGTTTAAAATGTTATAACATTGGTACCTAAAATGTTAAGCCAAAAAAAAAAATTAACTTATTTAATCGAAAGAAAATTGTAGTAAAATAATTATAAGGGAAAACCTTACGAAATAAATTTCTACAATAATTATAACACAGAGTAAATTCTGCTTAAAATAATGATAATGGACAGAAAATAAATTTGGTAAAAGAATAACACAAGATTAGACTTTTCAGCGAGCCTAAACAATTTATTACAGTTGACAAAGCGAAATACCTCCCGAGTTTGGGGTGCAAGGGGCTCCATCCATCTTTGAGGCCAAGCCAACCAGTCTTGCTTGTGGTGCAGCATACTGAACAACTGACGAGGTTATGTCAAACGCTCTATTCTGTTGATGGTCGCTGGGCTCGGTACCATCTAGGTTACTCCCGACGGTACTTGCATGGTCGGATATTTTGCCCGAAGGCTACGGCCAGCTACGACACTGCTTTTAATACGGACCGTGAAATGTGTCATAAGTGTTTCAGTTGGCGAGCCAGTAATAAGCCGGGCACCCCCACTTACTTTCGATCGGCAACACTTTTATTAAGCCTTTGAGCGACGGTCACCACTTACCATCAAGAAGCTGTCTGCTCGTTTGTCGACTGGTTATATAAAAAAAATTTCGTTTCATCATCAGTTTCTCCATACATGAGTGAAAAACGTAAGGTTACATTTACTTGTCTTAGTCCTAAACTCTCATAAAAACATTTAACAGTGTGATTTTTAAGAATTCCCCATTTACAATTACTAAAAGTTCTGTCATTGCTACTACATCAGAGTAAATTTCAGCGAAAGCTCCGCCTTTGATCTGTCGGAATTTCTCGAGTTGCCGGTTGATTCATCGCAGACGTTTATTTTAGTCGCCGTCGTCTGCTCGTCGTGATGTGAGGTTGCTTAAGGCACTTTCTTTATCATAAGTGAGAAAGAGGTAGTCAGATATTCAAACAGCAACAAAAAATAGCAATAATAATAATAATATATTTATTTGAAACAAAAATATATAGGCACAAAGATATTTGTGAGACGATGATCCTGCATAAGTATAAACTGTGTTGCAGTGATCAGATTAATGGTGATATAAATAAATGATGGTTGGAGCAATGATTTCATTATCTATTTATAATGTATCAGTTTAATACACGCCTGTTCACCGCATGACACGGCTTTCACATTCTGGTTAAAGAGTATTGGCGTATCTTCTACTTCAAAATTCTGATTGTTGTTGGGAAGTTTCACTAGGGGTGTTATGGATATGAAATTTCAGTTATGGATATATCAATAATATTTTACCGGTTTCGGTTACGGTTACGGATATCAAATTATTTTGGTTACGGGTGTTAGAAGAATTTGGGCTTTTAAAAAAATATAATGTATTCACAAGGTAACATCTTGACTTTCTTTATAGGTATTATATCATGGAAAAAATCCTTGAAAATCGAAATGTAAAAGGGACGCGGTAAGTATACGTGCGCAGACAGGAAAAACCTATCATAACGTATATCATTTAGAGTTTGCCAATATCCGACATTATAATAAGCATTGTGCCTAATCATATTTCCTCAGATCTTATCGTCACGTCGTTAAATTAAAAATAACCTTTGAATAAACACTACGCGTCAATACGACCTATTATAATGCTTGATTGGTTAATTAAACATAATAAAAAAATCATCATCTCTGAAACAAATAATGTTTAAGGCAATATTAGTTTAGTGCTATTATAATAATTACTTTTCACTTCTATATAGTTCAAAATTATCTAGAACATGATTAAAAAAAGCGTAGTCGTTACAAAGTTCTTTATTTTGTTTTGTGTCCCTTTCATTTAAATTCGTTATTGATTTCACTCCCAATAACTTGGGCAGTGAAACGACAGTCTTATTCTGTAACGCGTACCGAAAGTGCGACGTTTGCTCTGGAACAGCGAGCGTGCCGTTAGCCGCAGCGATTAAACAGCTACATCGATGTTACACAATGTTTGACCACATGTTTCCACCATCCTACCACGCGCACTATCAAAATATTGACCCTCTTATCCGCATCGGGCTGCATTGTGGTACTTTAATACTTACGAGTGTGAGCACCTTTTTATTTACATGCCCTATTAGCTGGCACTTAACAGTGTAAGTATGCAGTATTAAAAAAATATTTGATCAAGTGGCACTGACGCCGAACATTGAAAATCAACAAGGAATTTCAGCTTATCAAATTGTCATTACTAACGCTACCTAGATGTTTTTTTTTTTGACGCGGCCCAGAATCGCATCGTTAACGACATTTATTTAGGCCCGTTTTTTGTCAAAAGGGACAACTTTAAACATAAAGGGTGGGCATGTAACAATTAAGGAGTCGTTAGGGTTAAAAATGGCTACCCTTTCGAGAGTCCATCACGGGTGCAGAGTCCAAAAAAGCGGTCACTTTTTATCACCTGAACTGGAAGTCACAAAATGTTTATCGCCACTCAACGACATGTTGATTTATGCTTCCACCCCAGGACTAAAACTCGAGTGAAATGAATTAGATCGTTTAACTGTTCATTTATTTTCGGCGATAACCGCGTTTACAATACACTGTTAAAGCTCTCAGATAAGAATAAATTGTTTTTTAAGCCGAAATATACCTTTAATATTTTTGACACATAGAACTTATGGATCAAAAAGGGATAACAATCCATATAGGCATTAGCTGTTGATCTATCTGACTCAGATTTATTACACATAATTGCTGAGGTGAACAATATCTCATGTATTATGGATCATGTTCCAAAATTTATATTGGGCTTTGAAGCAAAAGTTATAGCAGTTCTTAAAAGGTGCCTAATAACCGGCTTACACTTTCTGAAGCCCACCCGGGACGTGGAAATTAAAGGGTTATCTTTAAATAATACTTAATTGAAGGGTCTAAAAGTACAGATTGAATTTCAAAGTTTTTGATTGATGGCGTAACATTAGCGTACAGTTTCCGATAGAGGTCTATAATAGAGGAAATAATATGTACTTCGAAATTAATTATCCCCTACGCCGGTTATGGAAAGCACAGTGAGAAATTTGCATACCTTGCAGTTCCGGATTTTTTTACGAAAATGTAGTGAAGTTCGTACTTGGTCAGCAGAATAAAGTAACACTTGAATTGAATTTCGTTTTACGTATGTGGTTCACCACTCGTTGGGTCTTTTTGGTGGAAATGACAGAAGCAGATTGAAACCCAACCAATTTTAACATGGCCTACTTATGAAACTCCAGCCGTATTCTTCGAAATTTATTTTCGTTGGAGGATGTAATTTTTTTTTAATTGACTTCAATATTAAAATGCATTTTCATTCAATTACAGTATGAAATAGTGGCGATGGTTTGACACGTATATTCCTTTACATTGCCATGGAAACTAAGGTTTAATATACCTACAATAATAATATAATACAATACTAATAATGAAACTATAACGGGGGTGAGTGTGTACAAGGAATATTTTTTTGAATTTTTGTATCTTTGTCTGTCTGTGTGTCTGACCACATATCACACTAAAACACTGAACAAATTTGGATGACTCTAGTAGCTTAAATGATGGGTCATACTTTTTGTCTCGGTAAATAGTCCTGTTGTGCGGTTTTGAAAATAAAAGTTAACGTGGAAATTCCATTAAGACGGCGCTAAATTATACCACATTAAAATTAAAACAAATACGTATTTTTCTTATTCATAGAACTACAAAAACTCATTCCTAAAATAATACGGCTACTACTTCTAAACGTAAGACGCAAGATTTCTAAACCGATGCGAGAGTGGGTTACGAGCGTTTTTATGAATGTAGGGTCTGTAACAAGTGGATGGGACCATTACGGGATATAGTAAATAATACTTTATAGATCAAATTAATAATTTTACCTGTAAAATTTTCCATCATTTTGGACTTATTGCTTATCTATTACATAATATAACTGAAAAAAATGAATATTAATGATGATTGGAGAACAGCTTTCCTTATCCAAACAACTTATGAAACTTGTGTGTATCCTACTAGACAATTCTGTATAATGTAACTTCTGCAACTCGATCATTACGGGTTGTCCAAATAGAAAAAAGTCTTACTTCAAGCCGATCGTACATTTTTCATAAAACTTATTTAACATATTACTTTACAAATAATCGACCAACTATCAAAAGTTGTAAAGATGCTGTTGATGTTGTGTGTGTTTTCTTATTTCCTTCAATCAAAAGTCAGCCTTTCCTGCTCTTACTGTACCCTTCTGAACAACGGTCGAGGCAATGGCATTAAATCCCTTTTTATTCCGACACTGGACTTTGTTCCAACAGCTAATAATCATCTTTTACTATTGATCAATGGTGAAATTTTTCGATTGCATTTCTAGAGAGCTTAACAAGAGGTTTTATTGCTCCTTTTTGGCTGCTAACGGGTGGGTGATGTCCGTCTTGTTACAGAGATAAGTGACCACTTCACGACACAGTCCGGCAGACGCATTACCTCAAAACATAATTCATTTATATAAACAAAGCTACATAATGTAACTTATATAATTTTCCAATTAATTTCAAATATGTGTAATAGGTACATAGGGTAGTAAGTGCGTAGGCGTCGGTATAAGTATTAGAGTTGTAAATGTATATTGAACACAAATATATATCTACTTCAGACTGTTACATTAATTCCAAGAGCAGACCGATCGTAGTACTGACATAATTTTTTAAATTCAATGCCCCGATTTCACAACGAATGCTGTATGAAATAGAATTAGAGATTCCATTACGTTATTAGCGGCTGTTTAAATCGACGTCTTAATATTTATGGCACAACTAACTATATATCATTTGCATTTAAGTGTTTGTTTACCCGCCGATCGCTATTGTTTCAAAAGGTGAGCGAGACAAATTAAATTGTTTTGGTTGCCATGGAAACAAAAGCATTCATCATTCAAGTCAGATTTGGTAGTTTTATACTTAGTTGATTAATAAGTAATTTACGATGCTTGGCCTATCTTGGCAATTGGGTTATTTGTGAAAGATCAGATTATATTATCACAGAACTCAGTTGTTAAGGACAGCTAATTAGGTTAAAGACGTATGGTATAAACTCTCATGCATATAAAATATTAACGTGTGCAACTCCTAACTAGAATGAGCTAAGAATTGCTAACAAAAAAAAATGTATATATTAATGACCTCATAGCTCAGTTGGTAGTGACACTGCCTGCCGAACGAGGGGTCCTGCGTTCGATTCCAGCATTGTCACATTTATTTGACAGATAAATGTTTGTGCTCGGGTCATGGGTGTTTGTAATGTCATATCTTTGTATGTCCATGCCACCCGCAACACAAAAAATTCTAGTGCGGGGTGTGAGTGTGTTGTACAAGTTAGCTTGATCTTTTTGACAGACGGGCTAGTGATGGGAAACAGAAAATATCTAGTGGTCCAAAAAATAACGTTTTAAAATACTTGTAACTGTGACGAGATGGTGTGGGTGTATT
>DWPT01000141.1:0-29869 GCA_018251895.1 Agathymus mariae mariae
AGTAATCAAACCGGGGCCATTCGCCCAGCAGTCAGGTTTGCTATAGAATTGTTAGGGGCGCGTTATGCAGCCGGTGCCAGTTGTAATGGTCAAATAATACATGTTAATCTTTGTAGGACTTAAAATCTGACGACACCCGGCAAGGCTTTTAAATCTTCCACGAATGTGCCCAGGAGATGCTCGATGTACATACCATGTCAGCTTAGACGTAGGGAGAAATTCTCAAAAATTGAAAAAAGTTGTGATGGTATTTACTCCTTTACTCACTCATATCTAAGTCTGCATCTACTCCAGGCTTCACTGTGAATTTCCCTTCTGATTTCGAGAGATCGAAATCAATTATTCTTTTCATATACAATGCCATCTGTACAAAAATATAAGGTCTTTTAAACTGCCATAACAGGGAAAGGTGGATATCAGAAAAATATAGTACGCACATTCAAATTACAAGTTTAAAAAGTTAAGAAGACGTAGAAAAAATGAGTACTACGGTAGAAAACTTCCCTCGTAGAGGTTGTTGTTGTCGCAGGAGGCAAGCTGCTGCAGCAGCTCGCTGGCCGCGCCCGCGCTCTCGCACAGTTCACATATCAACACCGCGTTGTACAGTGTCTACAATAATATTCATAATTCAGAATTCAGCGTTGGAGGAACTCTATTGCAGTATTGGATCTTATGAAATGAGGTCTCGTTTCCTTCTTGGTCGGTGATGCGTTTGCTCCTATGGATGTTCGTGTGCGGTGATCACTTACCATCAGCGCGTCAGCTCGTTTGTCAGCTGCTATCATTAAAAATGACGCTCACCTTAGGAATGGGACTAAATTGATGAAATAACAGAAGAAATCGGTCCGATCAATTGGTAATGATATCACGAACCGGCTACTTGTCAATTTCTACTGCAAATAAACCTCAATTTTGTAGAAATTTACGTATTTTTTTATTCAGGTACTGAATATATAAGGTTGACTTTAGATGTCGGAGCAATTATATACGACAGACAAAACGAGCTGTATCTCAACCTATAAAGGAATTGAATAATTTAAACTGAATTTCACCAAGATTAATTTTACGCATATCCCGTATTTGTCTTCAAATCTCGTAAAAATAGAAAGGTATTCCAAATATTTTATACCAAAGAAACACTTACGTTATAAAGCGATTTCCATTGGTAAGCTTTGCTCGACAGAGCTTTGATCTGGGCGAGAATACCCTGCAAATGATTTAGTACCCAATAGAACATATTACAGCTTGCAACAAAATATTTGTATTTAACATGCGTGTATGATAGAAAGTTAGTTACGTTAACATTCTTGATGAACTTGAGCGAGGAACAAATGTTTCTCTTGATGGAGTCGTTCTGAGGGCGTATGAAAAATGCGATGACCTCCTGGCGTTTCTTCAGTGTCGCCATGTCGGTGGTCGGGTGCCGCATCATCACTCTATGAAATCCATATAACGAATACTCCACAACTGTAAATTACTTCATGCGTATGACATATTTGTTTGAAGATTGAACGGAATCAATGCAAATTCGGGGTTGGATTTCTTCTTCCAATATTTCGTAAGGAATGCATCTAACAAAAATATAAGTGTCAACACCGTAATTGTTTCCGTGTTCGATTTCCGGCTGGAGCAGACTAATGTCACGGAAATCTGTGACAGATAAAAGTTTGTTCTCGGATTATGTGTTTATGATTTCATACTTGTGTACGTCCAGGCCACCCGCGACACAAGGGAATCCTAGTTCATATTATTTACTATTTAAAACTTGTATTTGCGTAATACGAAAATATTTCTAACAGTTTGAATATTATTAAAATTATTATTTCATATAATTCTATACTATCCAAAAAATAACATACAATGTCTACAACTGAAGTGAATTACAATGACAGTTACTAGTCTGTGAAAATGTTACTAGTGGCTAACTAGTTGGGAAGTACACTTACGGTAGTATGTTGTGTGTATGAAACAGGAAACAAAAATTTGTATAAATGTATTCCTAATCGGATATTTCCAGTAGGTTCGAGAAATGGAACGGTGATTTCGTTTGAAACTGGAATAAACAAATTTCACCTCAGTCTTTTATGTCCAACCGTGGAAGAACATTTGCTGAAAAGCTTAAACAGGCTGAGTCCTTCCTTGTTGCTTCCTTGCATGCCCTTCTTGAAGTCGCTGGGGTGCGCTAGGGAGCTGAATATCTGCAAGCCCCGGTATGTGTCTTCGTCCATCGTGACGATATCAGCTCTGGGAGAGCGTATACAGGATTTATACTTATAACTATAATTTTGCGGTTTTAAATAGGTTTTCGACGTGTTGCTTAATCGATTAGAAATTGTAATTCGCAGTGGACGGTTTTTGAACTGTACAAATATTTGACTCCATTCTTAGTTAACATAGATTAACTTTTACAATGTCTACTATTAAATGCAACTAGCAAATGCATACTATCTGCATTGTTTTACGACTGGGTTTATGTCATTCTGTTACATATCTAATTAGATATGTATATATATTTTCATAACTTTGTTATTTATGGACGGATTAAAATGAAACACATCATGGAGTAACCTCATCTTATCAAATTCACAGCTATCTGAAGACGGCTCCACTATAGATCATCTATTAGAAAGTTAACAAATCTCTTGTTTCAAAAGAGTACTTAACAAAATAATCCAATTTAAGACACTAACAGGGATATTCTCTTCAAACTGAGGAATTGCGGTTTCTCATGCAAATCCACGCACAGGTTGGACCAGTTGAGATCCAGATACCGCAGCAGCGCACCGAGGGCGTGGATACTCTGTGTCTGGGAGAAATCGAGTGCGGTGCGCAGGAACAGCACGCGCTCGTCGGCCGAGCAGTGGGCGGGCTCGTCGGGAAGGGACAGCGAGAGGATCCGACGCTTACACGCTTCGAAATCTTAGAACATAAATGTAGCCGCCGCTTACATCGGACACCGCATTAGTTTGTACGGCTAGACATTTATTTTCCCAAAAAAAAACAACAAATTCACTTACAGAGAAAATACAAAAAGATCATTACTTAATTGTTATCAACGCATGAGCTGGACTTTTTACAATTATTATATAATGTTTCGATTGCTATACTAATTTAAGACATATATATATATATATATTTAATTATTACATTTACACATATGACTGACTGAACTGTGAATGCAGCTGAGGGTAGTTAACAAACACTTCAAATTGCAATTACAGAAACTATATCAGATGTCACGACGCACGTACGGTAAGATTGGTATCACTGGGAGTAGTAGTAAATAGGTGTGAACTAAAACTGTTTTATTTATTTATATTTTATTTTGTATAAATTTTTGTCTTTAAATAAAACAACTCACATTTAAAACAAAAAGAAAGGGAATCTGGTATCTTAATTAAAACAGTGAGACACATGCGATGGATGACACACCTTTAATCACTAGATAATGAAGACGTTGACATTGCTCATGATATAATAGTAGGTCATATTTAATAAAATATGGTACGATGGTTATTTTTAATGTCAACAACCGACAAACGAACGAGCAAACGTCACCTTCGCCCGGTGACATCACGACCAAAGGTATCACTGAACCGTTGTCGGCCAGGAAGTGAGAAGAAGGTAACAAAGGAAGGTATTGTTTAAATGTAATCATATGTAGAAAATAGTTCTTTTACTTTTTAAAGATCAAATGAATTAAAAATCTTACTATATTCTTTACTGGATATGAAGAGGAGCTTGCACTTCCCGTGTTCGTTTGTTTCGGTTGCGAAGACAGTCTTCTTCACGACGTCGGCGAACGTCGACTGCGCCTTTCCGTCGAGTAGGATCTTTACGGGATCCACTTGTCGGAACAAATTGAGGAATATCTGGTGTTCGGGCGGCCTATCCACGATCTCTTCTAATATTTGCAGCTGATCAATTTATATTCATATTTGACGTGATTATGTTTCTGTGATACATTGAACTTTGAAATGTATGTGTAAAACATAGAAAGAGTAGCTTTTTATTTCAAACACAACGTAATAAGTTCGAAATGTACAATAACAACCACTGTTAAAGACTGATGAATCGATGAACAAATTAATGTCAAATTTACAGGCAGACGCAGAAAGAATTAGTTCTAATAAATAATAAGGTTTAGTCTACTTGCAGTATTGACTGTATTTCATGGTAGAAAAATTCCAAGTGTCAGTCAAAAGGGTTGAAAGTTGAACCAATAATAACGATACCTCTCCAGTCTGCAACGTATAGCACGCTGCGCCCAGCCTGCCGGATCTGCAGTATACCGTCAGTAGACGCTAGAAATATTGTATTTGATACATCTCTGACATTAACAGTGATAACCGAACGACGGTACATGAACAATGTTAACATAAAGAAGTTGAATGTTGATACTTATCAGATAATAATATCTGTATGTATATAAGTGAATGTTTACTAAATTTATATGTTGACGACCCTATAGCCCAGTTGACAGTGACCCTGCTTACCAAGCGAGGGGTCCCGGTTTCGATTCCCGGCCGTGGCAGACATTTATGTGACAGATAAGTGTTTGTTCTCGGGTCATGGATGTTTGTGATGTCATATTTGTGTGTGTCCATGCCACCCGTAACACAGGGTATCCTACAGCAGGGGTGTGAGTGTTTAAAAAAAAATTACATTCTTACAACTAAAATGGAAGGTTAAAGTTTGTGGCGACATTCCACCTTACGAGTGCACCACGCCATACAAATATACGTATGTATCACTTTCCAAGTTTTGAATAAAAATGTTACTTTGCTATAAATAATATCTACTAAATAATGGGATTTGATGTTTACATTTAAAATCATAAAATGTATGTTGTTGAAAGATATTAAAAAAAATCCTACGCAGAGATGCATTTCGCCATTGATAATAACTTATATTTTAAAAGGATTAATAATTTCGAAAATCTGTTTATTCTCCGTAGGTTATTCATTTTAATCCGTTAGGTTTGTGGCGGGTTAAATATATTCAAAGTATTTGGTCATTGTAGGATAAAGGCAAAAGGGAACTAAACACTTATGTAATGAAACACCTCAATATTGAGGCGGTTTTGATTATCGTCTCGGTACATGTATAGAAGCCGTTCCTTTCGACTAAATAATGATTTTGGGTAAGGGGATTCCCGCACTGGTGTGTCTATGAGTGGTAATGTTGATGCGCACTATCAAAAAAATAATTTGTTTGGTGGAAATATAAGAAGACACAAGTTTAAGATATTACATTTAATACGTATGTATGTACCTCTTCGCAATCCGACTCCTCGCTTGTTTGTTGGTTGCAGTTGTTCGTATTGGAATCCTTGTCCCTGTAATAATCATCCCTGCTTTATTACTAATTCATAATCCGAACTGGTTTTGGTACAGAAAACACCAAAATAAGTTAAGAGCTAGAAGTCCATAACATTAATTCATAATCAGCTTTAGCAAGTTTCAAATGGTTTGGTAAGTTTAGTAATGTTGGTTGTGCGGGTGTGACAGCAGTCCATTCACAGGTTAATCAAATACTCTTATGGCTTATATTTGCGATTTTCCTCAAATATTATATTAGATCTCTAACACAAAATTTTTTGCTATTATTGAAGTCAGATGCAGATACAGCATCTTCACATTGGTGAGGAATATGGAAATCTTTTGAAATATTGTATTGAAATGTATCAGTAAGATACCAAAACAAAACAATCTCTGCGAATTTCCAGAAATTAGGTAATGTTCTATAAATACACTTGCAACAAACAACAGTTTTATAATTATGAAAATTAATTTAAAGATCTAAAACATTAACAGTGAATTGTAAGGAAAAAATGATTTCACCTTCGACATTTGGCTATTAGAAAAGGAACCTCCCGGGGGCGCGATCCATTAGCGGACAAGCTGTGTGTTGACGGACGCGCCCCGTTCAATGATACGCCATCACTTTCATTCATCTTTATTACACAAAATTATTTGTTAGATTTTCTGACATCAGGAGAAAGTAATAAACCTGAGGGTTTAATTGGTAAACTAAAGTTATCAACAAAATGTTAAGTTTCAAAGTTCGCAACTTCGCAAGAGAACAGAAAATTTTCCCGCCAAAAATACTACAACATTTTTTTTTTCCTTGAGGCGACGCCGACATTAAACTATTATTCAGGCTTTATAAGATAAGATATAAAATTAAATTAAAATATTCAACGAAGTTTATGATTTATGCGTCATGACTCATAATAAAATTTAAATAAGTAGTTAATATATGTTTGGTAATACTATAGAATTGTTACATTTTTTTAAAGTAAAGATCGTACTAGTTTGGGTATAAATATATACATGGGAGTAGCTATAGATTTGTTATTGGGGGAGGCTTTAGTTTAGGGTTCAAAAAAGAAGTTGCAGAATCGTTGCGTTGCTGATTAGCTAAAATGGAATCCGCATAATAGTACTTATATTACGGGTAGTAAAATAGTAACAAAATAAAAAATGTGCGTACACACGTTACGGAAGTAAACTTTCACCAAGCGACAAATAGAACAATTATCAATTTCCATTATTTATTTTATACAAATAGCCAACAAACAGGCGGGCCACATTACACAATCAAGGAGTCCTAATTATACGGCGCAACGTTCCGTAAGTTGATGCGGATGTGCTGGTAGAGGTGGCCCACTGCCTACACCTGCACGCAGAGCATCACCTTTGCCGCCGTAAGCGATCGCAACACCACGTAAATTGGAACGTAGAAGATTTTGAGGCACTATAGATACCGAGTGGTGCAATAGATATGCTGAAAGAATATACAAAATAAAAAACAGAATTCGTTACCAAATCAAAACCTCACCTTCATGTAGCAGATATGGACACATATAATTACCTACTGGGTTAGAATCTTGTTTAAACATTGACAGTGACCTCTGACCTCTATTAGACCTAATGGTGTAATAGAGGTCAGCGTGGATAGCTAACATTTAACATTTCGGAACGTAACGCAACGTAGATTGAAATACCATTTTTATTTTATGTTAGTTACCTGTCACTTCTCACACAATAAAAAAGTTGACTGCGCTGATTGTTCTTTGATCCGTTGAGGGATCCACCGCTTGTGCATTGTCATGGAACAATATCCTTAGGGGACCGTAAGTTGGCTGTATTTTTTTTTAAAAGGAAAAAAAATACTTTTTTGTTATATTTTCTACTAAGAATCATTCAATTTTATTGGTTACTCCTTAGCGGTAAATCAAAAATACCGCTTGCTGTTTGGCTGTACTGGTAACAACACGTCTATCTTGATGTAGTCCTGTGGCGACTTTGACGCAAAACCTTATATTAATATGATCAACTTCCTTGCGCCAAATGATCAACATCTTAAAAGTCGGAAGATCATTTTATCAGCGTTTTGCCAACCGATGCTAGACATTTCAAATAATGTTTTGATGTGCAACATGTTATGAGTGCGCGTTTTTTATTCTGTGTCATCATCATACCGTCGGGGTAGATCTCCAACGTTACATCCAGGAATGCCAGTCCGTTGTGATCGTATCACGTGTGCAGCCTCGTGCCGTACCCTACAAGGATCGTCGCCAGGAACATGTAATAAGTGTACTGAGTTCTATTCCTCGCACACAGTTGTTTTCAATGTTCTACTCTTTCAATGCAGCTGCACTTGTATAATATATGCATAATGTACCTTACATTATACAGGGGCAATTTGGTTCATGGTGTTTCATTATTTCGCATAACATGCCTATACATAGTCCACTGCTACTCCATCTCGTAGTATATTAGTGACTAAGTGAGGTGATTGTCAACATTTTTCTTTGACATTTGTCTATTAAAAACTGACCCTTCCGAAGGCGCGATCCATCAGTGAAGCGATAAGGGAACGGCCCCACCCCGCTTAGTGATAAGCTCTCTTTTGTTTATCTGTATAACATAAAGTTGTATGTGAAATTTATTTAATGCTAATTAGCAAAAGTAGCCAATCTTTTACATATCGAGTTTCGCAAAAGAACCCAAAAATTGTTGTCAAACCTAAATACTTTTTTAGTCACGTTAAGATGTGAAATTAAATATTACAATTTCAATATAGTATAGTTATACTACTTTAAATATATATGAACCGTTGTATACCGTTACATAAAACGTATGCAATATATGTAGGTATGCTATGATAGGTCATCAAAAACATGGAGATTTCCAAGTAACATTTTATTCAAGGCCACTCCCTTGAAGCGATGAGATTAGATACGTGTGTAGTCTGAAGTGTGTCTAATTATATATGCAAGTGGCTATAATTTTGAAAAAATTGAAGTTGGCACCACAAAAACCGCTTGCATCAATGATCGGTTTGGGTAACATAATATTGTCTCATTTTTGATATATCATGTATCATGTATTTTCGGTGACTCGTTATTTTCATTTAAACAACTTGAGAAATAATGTTATGCAAAATTATGTGTGTTGCCGACACAATCAGTCGAATTAATTCAATTATATATAACTCGGAATCTGATGATATAAATTCGCTGTTATCATCAAGTTTTAATTAATTTGCCTTGCAATTTATCTGTTCGAGTGGATATTTTTTAATATCACGCTTCTTCCGATGAGCCATAGACTTAAAATTTAGGACATAGCTCAGATTCGGATGATTGGTGGTGTTGGTGTTAAAAACGTGGAATATAGATTTTTTAAATCGATAATTTATTTATACTGCAGCGTAAACAAATTGTTAAATGGTTAAAGATACTAAACTGGTAATATGAATAAAATTGGCCTCGAAATATCTAGGGAAAGCGTACTATTGAGGTTAACGGTAATGATCGATTTAACATCACACTAATGGTATTGAATGGCTGTCGATGTATATCCGTATTTTTATTGCATTAAGTCTAATGTAGATAAGTTATTGAATATCTATACATTATATTCACAATCAAAAACATGCAATTGTTAAAACGTCATACAGGTAAATTAACTAGAGTAAATAAAAACGAATATTTGAAAGTACTATCATTGTTTATTAAGATCAAAAATATATTACGTAAATGGACTTACTGTAATTTTCCATAAAGTTTTAAACGTTTTGGGGTTTCTTAATATTACAGATGTTGACATTGACATTAATGTATGTGACATTAGACACAGTGTGTCTAGTAGGTTGTCTTATAAGTCATTAGTATGGTATTGGTTTTAAATTTATAACTATAAAATACGTGAAGAATAAAAGGAGATGTTTCAAGGTACTATGGACATTGGGAGAGGTCAAATATATTTAGGGTATTCATATTTATGTGAAGTTGAAATCACATATTGTTTGTTACATTCTATGAAATTCATTTATTAATAATACTTACATTATACTTATTAATTACAATTCATATTAGTTAGCGGTAAAAATTGGTTTAAATGTCGATTTGATTTTAAAGTTTCAGACTTATCTTTTAGGTATTTTATTAGAATATGATCTAGATTCCAACATTTACTTTTTACAAAGATTTTGCAACGGCTTTCTATTTTCAAATGACATATCTTATTTGAGTTTAAGTTATCTACACGATTAAAAAGTCTCGGTCGTCCGGTGCATCCTTCCGTAGGTTGATGCGGATGTGGCGGCAGACGTGCCCAGCCGCCTCCATCGCGGGCGCCACCGTCGCCGCCATGCACGACTGCACCAACGTGCGAAGCGACGCGAAGTAGATCTTGACGCACCGCAGGCACGGAGTGGTGCACCAGATTTGCTGAAAAACAAAATAAAAAACAAAATCCGTAACCCAACCAAAATCGAACTTTCTTTCTTTCGACCCAATTAATATGTACACACATTCACACAACTGACAAGATTGAAATATACACTTTTCACGTATACATTTCACCCCTAGCTTAAATCCACCCCGGAATCATTCGCTCACAAACAGAATTATTACCACTTTGTCTAGAATATAATTAGAATATTGAGGTAAACCTTAGGAGCTGACAGTGAACTCTCTATGTCTATGATATGTCTGAACTGAAAGTCTAACAGAAGTCAGCGTGGCAATCAAGAGACTAAGATTGAAATAGTACTTCTATTTTATGTACGGTTGGTTACTTGTCACTTTCCATACAATAAATCTACAAATACATTTGACCATGGGTTAGAGAGTCGGGCTGTGTCGCAGCAAGGGATTTGCTCATTAGAATAACGTCACGAGTCCGGAATGTTATCGCATTCGTATTATTCGTACGAAACAAAGTAAGTAAACGATAATTTCATTGAATGGTTACTTCACGGCGACACCGATAATCTCAGCGTCGTCAACATCGTTATCACTATCGGGCGTATCGAGCAAATCTCAGGATCATTGAAGTATTCGCTTCTCTGTTACGATAGTTTGCCGTTGAGATAATCTAGCTAGTCACTTACCTCAAAAGCCAAGCATGCAAAGCCACATCCTAGCAGCAAGGCGCACGGCGGCGCGGCCAGCACCGAAAGTAATGTGTAGCACCAGTTGCGGGTGAAGCGGAAGCAAGCGTGGCTCAGCCGCCACGCGCACTCGGGGCTTCGCGCTCCCTCCGGCTCGCCGATTATGTCGTCCCAGACTATCTGTCAATGCGTGATACGGTGGATGAACTTAGGTGCTGAAATATATAACCATAAGTAGTAGTGAATGCTGCCTGTAACTGTCAGTAGGGAAAAGGCCCTAGGGAATTTCAAGCCGCTCCTTCTTTCGGGACCACTCACGGCAGAGATTTGTTGTAGCGATTTGTACTTTGATTTACGAAGAATTTGTTGTAGCGATTTGTACTTTGATTTCCTAAGTGTTTGTAAAAACCCAATTCGAATAAATTCCACATCATAACGAAGGGCATTTTTGTCCTCTTCGTCCTGGCTAATACGGAAAGGTTTTATTTAACTACCAAAAATACCATCATTAGCCATGCCCACGGTATAATATAATGTAAATCCAGGTCAAATATTCAATTGACCGAGATTGCCGTCCACACCCTGCCCGTAGCTTGCCACCCAATCTAATGGCTGAGTCACGCGAGCTCGGAATCGTTTCATCTTGCGTGCTGTGCTCCTTCATGACTGGGTACTTCAAAACAAAGGACTCCGGAAATGTAAGGGTTCGTTGGTACACAACGCTATTGTAAACTATTCGTTATAATTTCAGCTTTTTTGTAACTAATCATCAAATGATCAGAGCAGTCACCTGAAGTGGTCAACGATGCCCATACGCTTTAGTAACCAGAAGCATCACTTAAGTGTCGCTGATCGAAACGGTAGTGGTGGACCCGTATTGTTACTGGTATTCCGATACTGCGACCGAAACACGTATGAAACATTTCACGATCGATTTTACAAACAGAGTGGTAGCTAGTTATTTTGGCAAAATACCCATGCTACTACCGACGGGATTAAACTGGATGGTCAAGAGCCAGCGACATCTGACAGATGGCACCGTTCGCTAAAAGCTTGTCCGTTGTTCAACAATGTTCACCACGAGTAGGGGAGGCTGCTTGGACTCAAGGAAGGGTGGAGCCCCTTACACCCCATACAGCTTACAGCTTGAAGTTTTAGACGAATAAACTCTTGGTTTCTATTTAGCATCAACTTATCAACTTTGTTAAAATTTTAAGTAGCTACGCCAGTTGATACATTGTATAAGAGTACTTACATCATATGGGATATCTAGATTTCGCTACAATATTTAGATATCTAGATGGTTTATGTAAGAATGTAGTAGGTTTATGTAAAATCACTGTATTCACAACGATTTTATCTATATAGAGATTAATTATAGGTACTGCTTACAAGTTAAAACAGTTCGGAAAACAGCAACAGTAATGCAATTAACCTAATCATTATATTGCTGCAGTCAAGTGTAAAATGGATCACGGGTACGTTCTTTGAACACTTATTTTGAATATTTTATAACTAAGTTCGTTCGTTGTTTTTGCTGATAGTTCTGTGAATATTCGTCATCTCTCAGGGATAGTTTACGTAAAAGAAAACTTCTGGTAATAAATTTATGTTTTGTATTCGAAATCACCGTAGTATTCCACGTTATTCCTAAATATATCTTAACTAATCTCTTAATTTTATAAATATAAACATATTTATGTGTCAGCGGGAGAATAACCATCATTACTGAGTCAGCTGCTGCTAACTGTTGACTGCCGCTGCAGCGCTGCTGAACCGGCGATGAACCATTCAGCTACAGAGGCATTTCAAAAACGATCGTCGGAGTCAAAGATGACATTCATAAGTGTATTTACAAAATACCTGAATTATTGAATTATTTTAAATTTGAATAGAATAGACAACGGTGTCCAGTATTAGCTGTGCTATGATATCAAAGACACTCCATATCTTCAAAATATTTAGAGGTAAGTGAAGGAACGCAAAGTTTGGAATGTACGTGGGCACAGAGTTTGCTAGGTGGCTAGATAAACGTATTTATTTATTTAAAACTTTGTAAAATCGAACTAGGTTATAAGACAGAACTGACTTAATACCCATTGGCATTATCTGCTAATCAACTCATAGCAATAATTAGCAGTTGTGGCAGATGACGGACTAGACAAATAAAATATGTACGTATAGTATATAATTATATAATACAACATTTATATAGGAAACAGGTGTGATGTGAAGGAATTTCCATTTTGTGACTTTTAGAAAAACGAAGTGCTTTTTCGTGGGAATAGCATCCATCAAATAGATAATTCATGTTGTGTATCTTCTATAGCAGCTATGGGCGCCACTGTTGAGGCATGGTGACCTTACAACTCGTTTATAGCACCATTACAGTGTCCCATTAGGCACACATAGCGCATGCAAATTCGTTTCCGTTTTGTTAATACAGTCTACATTTGCTTTGCATTGCTTTAAAGAAATAATTAAATTCACAAGGACGGTAATAATATTTTTAATAAGCAGCGAATAGAACAAAGATCGATTAATTTTTTTTATTTTATACAAATAACCTTCAAAAAAGCAAACATTGAAAAGGAAGAGACCTCTATATAATTTATGAAGAGCGATTCGTTTATCGATACTCTTTGCAGTCGCACTTACCATCTTACATACTTCTTTCTTTACCAACAACAAAAAAGCAGGGTACAATATTTCAACTCACCTGTAGATGTTGATTCAAAGTGTTTGGGTCGCGGTCTTCCAGCGCCTCTCGAACGCCGCTGTCGGGCTTCGGCTGCATATTCGAGGGCAAGTGGAAGCGCGCTACCCTTTCCTTCCTCGGCTCGCGGGTGGACAGCAGGACCGGCGGCGCCGAGGCCGGCTCCGGTATTTCCGGTAGCAGTTTGATGCCGTCCGCACGCGCAACGCCAGATATCGTATCGGATGATTGGATATAGGCTTATATCTATGTACTGCAAGCTACGAGTGTGTATAGAACTTTAAATCATGTCATCGAGTTTTGAATTAAGAATGGAATTAATAAAATTATTTCATTTTAGTAATAATTTAATATCCAAACATAGCTTTCGATTCTTAAGTTTATTTTTCATTCTCTATAATCCCGATATCTTCTAGTGAATGATAATCACACAAGTAAGGAAAACTGTTATTAGGCACATGTATGAGGTCTAAGAGCGCATAGTATTTAACTAGTTGAAAAACCATACCCTTGGAGCTAATGATGAATTTTTAATTCAAATAAATAAATAATGACCAATTATTACTCGAACGTTACACGCCACTCGAACATTACAAAACTTTGGCTGAATCGCGCGTACTTCTCTGTATGCTTGCTGTCATACTGAAAGCCTTCCCACCAAAACCCTTCACCGACACCTCTGCGCATGTTCCTTTATAGGATACCAGATATTCGTTGAAATATGCAATTCATTGCTCGTTGTAATAGACATATAATCACAACACTACGTAGGTAAGCAGCAATGTACATTGTGCAATCGTAAGAGAATCACTCTTACTTGTATTTTGTAAATCTTAATTACTTCCAGTAAATATTGTAGAAACCAAGTCCATTCCATTTTGCAGAAGACTTTAATTTAAAATGGTGTTGAAATGCAGCAATGTACTGGGTTCACAGATGTATGTCGATAATCATCGTAATTCTTTTGTTGCTTTCAGGAGCTTTCAGCCAATTGAGGGCGTTGACCGCTCCTTGGAATATGCTTGCTTTATTGACTGATTTGATAGAATTAACATTTTGTGCTCTGGTTTTTGTTTACACGTAAATAATATATTAAATTTTTTTTTTATGTGGATATTGAAAAGCTCAGTCCTTCAGTTTGCGTGTGACAGAGTTGATCAACGTCAGTCGAGGTCAAAACTTTGATAGACAAATTGTGGTTAAAACAGTGTAAGGCGACCATGTGCACGGCACGTTGATTTTGACAATAAGTATATCCTTTTTCAGTTACGGAAAGACTTGTGAAAATAATTTCACTGTAATAATTGAAATAATTCTGTGATCTGCAGTTGGACGAAAGCTCGTTCGATCGGTCCTTTCACACAAACATTTCTGAGGTTATGCGTTGTCACATTCCTTGAACGCGATGCTCCAATTAATTGTAACCAGAAGCATCTGACGAGATTTTCATCCACAGTATGCAATTGAAAAAAATTGGATGATTTTTCAAAAGCTCGAATAGAACAAATAAAAACAAAAGTTTTTATAGAAATGTTTATTGTCTCAATAATAAACATTGTTTTATATATAGACATCTCTAATTCTATGTACATAACTATGCACCCTCGATACTTTATATACAGTTCTTAATATAAGTATGCAATATGATCCTTTATATTTGAGTATAGATAGAGTACATAAACGTTTCAAATAAAATTAAAACCTAGCTAATGTTTACTAAGTAGGCACAATATTTACGTATTTAACAAAATTACCTGTGATTCAGTCCTTTGAGTTTTAATAAACTGACAGCGAGTGAAATCAATCTATGTCGTGTCAGTCAATCAGTAACTTTACAATTTTCGACACGAAGCTTTTTAAAATCCATCGGAATCGTCATCCGTTATAGCAACAAGGTTCCCGAGTAGATTATACGTGTGGAAACAGTAAATTATATAAATTTATGAATAAAAATGTTTATAGATCCACTCGTGTTCCAATACGATCAGTAAATACTTACTAAGTCCACATATATTATCTATGGTATGAATGACAGTAGAACTAGTCTGTAGCGGTCTTTGATTCAAATAACGGTCACACGCGACGATGGATATTTATTGGATAAATCTAAATACTAACGCTGGCAATTTAAAATAAACTAAAAAACTAACATTTCAAAAGAAAGCTCTACTTTTAATTACCCTTACAGTATGTTTACACTTGAATACATTTGTATATTGCACCTGTTGTTTATTTTAAGTATTATTTAAAAAAATTAAGTAGGTACGGAATGATATTATAATATTTATTTCTACTGTAAACTTTGTTAACGTTATATAAGTGGCAGTCGGTCTAAATACTCATTCTCGTATCGTGACGTAGATTTTGTTTGCTTGACGAATTGTCAGTGTAACGATGATATTCATGTTAAGTAACATTGAATGCTAAATCTACAACTGAGATAATATTCACAGATTGAATTTTGACGACTCAAACTTCGCGTTGGATCGGATTTTATTTTTTCCTGATTGATAGCAAAATCAGCCCATGTCAAAGTTGCCGATTGTGAAAGTATTTGTTATCATGTCCATACTTGTTATCATTATTTTTAGTATTAAAAGTCTTATTAAATGTAATTCAATTATGTAAATTGCAAGCAAGATATAACGGATATTAAAAAAAATTAAATATTCTTATTGGAGCGATTTGATATAGTAGCTCCCAAAATCTGTAACCGTAACTCCTTAGTTTTGGTTAGGTTAACAAATATTATCAGAAGTGGTATTGACTCATTGCATGACGAGTACTGTCGATCACAATACCCAACAGTTGCCCAACACGTAACTTACGGCCACTGAAATAACTTTACCCACAATAGTTCCTACACGGTATTGTAAACTGGATTAATTTCAAAGATTATTATGTGAAAACGCGGCGCATAAAACGTTCTATCGTTATCTCTTTAAAATCCTGAAAAATTCCAGACTTTAGTTTTTGCTGTATCCTTTTGTGCACGCGGGCTGTTTTCATGAAAAACGCTTAATTGATGATCTGTCATCAAATTAAATTTATGTTTATGAAATGTTAGGCTCATCATATCAATGGAAGGGAAGAGAATTCCCGTGTTACGCCCTTCGGAACTTTGACATGTTAGTCTTAAGACTGACTCAAATAATATACATACATACGTTCTGTCAGCAATAATATTTTGTATTTGCAAATAAATCTATACATTCGCCAAGCAAACTTATTGTTCGATGGGACCATGTAAACCTAAACCTTTCTACTGCTTTCCAAATGAAAGAAAATTGTCTTTCGACTCGAATTATGGCCATCGATTATTCAAGTTGATACACAGGAAGCGATCGGACGACAATGGTGAACAGAATTTTTAAAGTAAATACATCATAAAGATATATTTCGTAAACTTATTTGATATTCGTTTCAACGCCGCCTATGACGTGTGGTTGTTTATTCATTTTACTCTGTCCTCGGCAGGTCTTTGTCTTTATTTCATTGTCTTTTTCTTCACACATTTACAGTATAAACAGATCCACAGTAAAACCTATGCAACTTATATAACGTTGGAGCATTTAAAGTGTTATTTAAAAAACAAATATAAGTTAAGTACTTAGCACCTTTACACTTAGAAGTTAGTACAGTTAAAAACTACATTAAAGCTTCAGTATTCGCTCGCGAGTGACAGACGACAGATGTATGTTTTATTAAAAAAATATTGACGCCGAGTAAAGAAATATAATTGCTGCAGTTTATGAAATTGTACAAATTGAAACTCAAAATAGATCGACCACTTAATGTCATGAACTGCAACGATCGATTCCTTACAACGCTATACCGTCGTTAGACACCCTGTTGGGTTTTGGATCTAGAGCTTCTTGTTAATTAGTATACTTTGTAATAACAATATTTATAAGCTTACACGAATTCCACAGCTACTTCCGACCTATATGTTTTTAATGCTTTCGGTTCTGTTATTTTTGTTACTGGAACGTTAATATTTCTATATTTAAAACTGGTATTTCGTTTCGTGTATATTAAAATAACAATGTAAAATCTTATAACTAATTAATTTCTTGTTGAACACTTCGATAGAAAGTTTATTACAATATTATCCAGATTGGCCGTGGTACCCGCGGCACGTCCGTTTCTGTCGACGGGCGCTCAGCGAATGGCGAGAACGGAGCGAGCGGGCCCGGCGGGTCTCAAGGTCGGCACTATGGCCGGCTCCTCTGGCGTTTCCGGTTCCTCCTTCGTTGATTCGCCACTGGTTGCAAATTATCAAACAAAATATAAGATACTACGCACTTGCTATTTTTATTGTAATTATAAATATGTGTTTACAAGCGGCGTTTGGTTGTTGTTACTATATCCAGTTAGACTTAACGAAAAAATAATTATGTACCGCTTAATTGTGTTTAATTATAATTTGCTCTCATATACAGTACATACATATATATCCGAGACCTTTAATAGAACTTTTTGTTATGACATAATTTAACTTCTTCGCTTACTTTAATTTTATCATTTGAACCGATCAAAAGGACAAAGGACACTGGGAAGTCAGTAGAAGCCGAATCGGGAACTAGATCCATCGACAGTAGTATGAGGTTGACTTTTGTTAAAATCTACGCAATATAATTAGCTGTTCTACAATTTCATGCAATACCATAAATTCTTAGGACCAATTTCGTTAAATACCCACCAGTACTCCATAAATTATAATCAAATGCAACTAACTAAAAGAGAAGCATTATCAAGTATTTTAACGAAAAATAAAAGAAATTGGATATAGACTGGCCCGGTATCCACAATCGAAAATACCATTAAACATGTTACTTAACGAATAGTCTATCTTGTTGGAGATGCAATAAATTTTCGAATACAGATACGAATTTTATTTTATATAATTGATAGTCATAAACAAGCTCGGAAGCACTCACCTTGTCCGTGGCAAGGCGGTTATGGTTATTAGCAACCGGATCACCACCTTCGAACATAAACAACTTGTTAACCAAACTACTGGCGGTACGACGAACGACTACCGACCGCATTCTGGAGGGTAGTTTCACCGATGTAAGTTTCATACAAAAGCGGGTACTTTGGTTCGAATGTTAATGTAATTCATGCATAAATAATTTTATTGTTATCGCAGTTATTTTTATTATTAATTTTATAGGTTTCTACAAGACAAACTTGTACAGCAGTAGGTACATTAAAAAATAAACTGCCATGCGTTTTCAAATTCTACGGCAAAGCTAAGTACTTGCGATAATCAAGTTTTCCAGTATGAATACACTTAAAGGAACAATTACTGACTTTGTGCGAGTTTCGATTAGGTCACTTTTAACATGGGTACTTGAAACAGAAATTGCAGAGATGAAAATAGAATTCTCAAAAAATTTTTTGAAGACCGTGTAAGCGAGTCAATAAATGATCGGATTGTATCAACGTACTTATAGTTTTAAGTGTTCATGTTTCTAAACGCTACGTGGAGCCAACATTGGATGATAACGTCGACGTGACGCAATACTCAATAGAAACTGTTTAATATTGCTATTATCGTTTCCATTACTACTTACAGACATTCAAACGTCAAACGTCTATCTTGTCGTTTTATAAGAAAGAAAGAGCCAACAAATTTTTGGCCACTTGTCAAAGTTGTCAAGTTTGCAGTTACAAACGTCAAAATGGATTCTGAAACCGATATGCGGTGAAATTAAAAAAGTGGTACGGCTATATCCAGACTTTGTTTGGACGTTTGGACCTGTGGAAGCAGGAAACTATCTACGACTACCAAGCTCAATGGTTACTTTACAAATACTATATATTGTCATATTAATTGAAATCTGTCATATTGCTACAATATTTCAAGTGACGTCCAAGGCCACTAGTGTACAAAGAGTGTCGGGTTCGGTCCGCTTGTGCATGCAGTACCTGATCTTGATGGGTTGCCGCAGCGACAGCTCGGAGCCCGAGGTGGAGGGGGATCGCGCGGCGGGTAGCAGACGGGGCGCACGCGGCGTGCGGGGCGAGCGGGGGGAGCGCCCGCGCGCGAACTCCAGTCGGTAGTTGTCGGAGCGCGGGCTGCCGCTGAACGCTTCCACCTCCATCGCTGCGTATAGCCGTTTAAACTTAACTATTTTTATTTGTTTATGCACGTATTATAGGTTAGATCTTAAATTTGAAATTAAAAGATGTTAATGGGTAAAATCTTATATAATTCTCGACTTATATGACTTTAAAATCTAACAAGAATATATAATTAACGTTGTCTCACGTGGGCGGTGTGCGGGTGCAGAGAGCGGCATGCGTGCGCAGGCCGGCGGGTGCGGATGCGGCGGCGGCGCGGCGGGCCAGTCGCGGTACACGCGCGCGCCACACTCCGTACGCCATTCCGACAACTCCACACAGCGTATCTGACAGTGGTCAAGTAGGAAATAGGAAATGAATGGGTAGCTTTTATTTTGATATTGAAAAGTATTGATAAATTCATAATTTTCTTAACAGCCGACAAAGGGCGACCACTACTTCATCTCTCAAAATTATCGCTAGGGTCTGATCAAACGCTTACTTGTTTCTATCTCTGAATGCACGTTACGAAGACGATATCACTGCCAAATTACTCACAGGAGTAGTGCTCTTGCTGCGACCGCTGACCTCGGAGGAGGCGTTGCTGTGGCGGTGGCGACCGTCGCGGGCGCGCTCGGTGGGAGAGTCGCGGCACGAGCCGTCGGGTTCGTCCCTCGCCTGAAACACGGTCATATTATACTTATTCATTTCGATTGCAGGACATTATTATCAGACCACCAATCTTTTACAACAATTTAACTTCGGTTATTACATGTGTATACAAGTTAAAACAGATGGGCTGCCGGAACGTAGGTGTTCACCGTCGCCTAGGGTCATCTGTAACACTAAGCTACCGACGCATTGCCCGAAACCAAGCGAGGTTCCTTTTTTTAACTGGCTCTTTGACATTGCAACATATGCGTTGATAACATTACATGTTCCAGAAGCGAAAGAGATGAAAAGGAAGAGAGCCAGGTATGCAGGTAAAAAGCTACCCAACTTACGAATACTGACGTAATTGAGCTGGGTTTAACGAATTTCACCAAGAACATTTTGGTCAGCAGTGTTGGTGTACGTTAGTGCTCAACTCTAAACACAAATAATCGCAGCTACCTGCTTTATTGCTTTAATTGACTACAACTTAGTCCCCGCAGCCCAGTCAGTAGTGACCCTGTTTGCCGAGCTGAGGGTCTCGGGTTCGATTCCCAACACAGGGTAGCCATTTACGAGTATGTGACAGATAAATGTTTGTGTACGGGTCTTGTTTCTTTGTGACGTAATTTGTGTGCTTTCAACCGCCATGCGGGGATTTTGGGTGATTGAATGTGTGAATGTTTATTTCTATTTAAAATTGCTTTCAGTTTTTCTTCTTCTTTCGACAGTGGCCACTTACCATAAGGTAGCTCGTTTGCCAGCTATTAAAAAACCAAAAATAGATGATGATATGAACAAATGAATTCTCTTATATTATAAAATATGATAATCAGGGGTATATTGGGGATTAATTACAGCAGTACTACAGAATGTAAGTAAGTACGTGCAGTACAACTGGACCGGTCTGCCGCGTTACCTTGCCGAGGTGTGTCGCCGGCGGCATGCTGGATGCACCGCTGCTCACCAGCCTTAACTGCTGCCGAATGTTCGCCTTCTCCCTCGCACGCTTGCGCTGGAACTCTTCCTCCACCCTGAATGTATAGAGTTAACAGGAGTTTGAACGGAGTAAGCAGGATAGTATATCCGTTTGAAGGGCGTTTAAAATCATTTACTATGCCACGGGTACTTAACATCACATCAACCAGTATATTTTATAGGTATAATGGATATTTAAGTGCATAAACTAGTTTTATGACGTCGTTTTTATACTGGTGATGCGAATATATAAGGTTTGAATTTTCAGAAGTTATGAAATGAAAAAATCGTTTTTATTTCTCAAATAAATATTGACAATATAGTTCCTACAGTGGGAGCATCCTTTTAAGTAAATATTTACCTGTGTTATGTGTGCGCAGTACTGGATCACCCCACTGGAATCATAGTTTGAGTTTTCTTAATAAATCAAATCTTACCGCCGCATGGCCTCCAGCTCAGTGCGCCTTTGCTGCTCCTTGAGGTCCGCCTCCTTGGACAGCTTCTCCGCTAGTTTCCGCCTCTCCAGCTGCCTCACGGTCGACTGGAACGTGAACCGTTTGCCACGACCACCCGCGTTTGAACTCCGCTGTAAGTAAAGTTCAGTTCATATAACCAGTCACATCATATAAAACAACACAACATGAACTATTGGTCCCAACTTGAATTTGTATTTATGTTCAGCCAATTTAATTATATAATGACAACTTCCGTCATAACATCAGTAAATACTGAAGTTGTCATTATAGAGGTAAAAATATTGTACATCCCGTTTGTTGTATTAATGTGATGTAATTTGTAAATAATAATATATATATATTTTTAATAATGTCTTTTGGTAATTTCCGTTTTGATCGAAGTCGACTTAACAGCGACATGAGTAAGTATAGTGATAATTATTTAGAATTCAGTGATTTGAATAAACGAAACATTTTTATTAAAATATTTTTTCTTCGTCTTGTCTTCCTATATTGCCGAGAGATATTAAAAGAAATTAAACGCGGTTTACTTGTCATAACAAGTTCGACGTGTATTTTAAGTTTAAAGCTCACAATAAAACAAAATTGTAATTCTCAGGCACGAACGTAACATTTCTGTATTTTATCGTTAAGACTTACTTTGTCAGCAACTTCATTCGAAAACAATATTAGCTGAGTGCTTAAAATGTGCGAGTACGATGCCGCTGTGATGAAGTAACTTCGTAACTCCTTTAACTTGGTCGCTGAGCTCGGTGTCACCCGGCTTAACCCCACCTCGGTGGGGTTCGTTACAAGTCCAGCTAGCTCTAACCCTCTTTTTAAAAATCAATAAAGTGGAATTCGTCGTTTCCTTTTTAGCCACCAACGCGTCGAAGCCTTTGGTTTCAGGCGGACGACGGTGGTCGTTACCATTACACGAGCTCGTTTGTCGGCTACTGCTATAAAAAGAAGGAGAAAAAAATCTTTACCTGCGAGCTTGCGTTTCACATTCCTCCTTTTTCAAATTATCATGGTCACAATGTTATAACCGTTCATAAAACCACAAACATTTCAAACGAATATATCATGAATGCTGTACCGCATTTTAAAATCCTAATGTAGTGTTTGACGCTCTAGATGACGACGCAGGGACCTACATTCGAACAATCAGCGATTATGCGGCGAAGGCTGGTGGTGTAGCACGTTTGTGGCGGCTATTCAGAGCGTGCGAACCGGGATGCGGCGATGAGACGATAATGGACAATTGGAGTCCCGCTTCTAGCTTGGCCTTGCACAGTACCGACGATGTTACATGTTCTTGGCTAAAGATTAGCAAAGGCATCGCTATTAACGGACCTTACGAATCGAGTTTGGTTCTTCTTTAACTAGAAAAACGGGCAGGCGGGTCACTCGAGCCGCGGTGAGCCGCTGGCTATAGATGTTCGTGACAAGAACGAGACGAAACGCTTTACCGGTCATAAGGAAACGCTGAACGAAGGAAGCGGTTGTCCTAAGCGTATGTACTATAGCTAACTAAAACGCATCAGAAGATTTAGTTTTGTACAATAATATTTTTGTAATAATAATATAATAATATTTTTTGTAATATAATAATAATTATAATAATAATCAATAATAATAAGCTTTTTGTACAATAATCTAGGTTTCAGTACTTAAAAAATGTATAATAAAAAAATTGAAGTAGTGAGCGATATAACATTTTATTAAAACCCAATAAACCGCTTCGCTTCAGAAAAACTACTCTAACCACAATGCACTAGTTAAAACCGAACGAAAGCCGTTGAGCCGTCTGAGATTAGCGCGCACAAACGCACAGACAAACAGACCCAAATTCTAACAAGTATTTTGAGTTGGGTTCTATTGCATTAAAAAAGGCCCCGTATAATATTTTCTTCTTTTATATTCTCAATGCACAGAAAGCGATCAGTTAAAATGTTATATATATACTTATACATATAATGTTCATGTCGTAACTAATTAACGAGTCATGCCGAGTATGAATTTCTACACCTATATTTATTTACCTTTGGAGTTAAGTTTATTATGATTACCATTTGTACGTGTGTATTAAGCACTATGAATAGATATATCTAAATAGTTTACCAGGTGTTTCAGAAAGCCTTTGACTGTCAGTAGTAATCTAATCGTTTAAATTTCAGCTTTTTTCAGTTAGATGGTTCAAAAGTTCGAATACTGCATGAATTCTTATATGTGAATGTGAGAAATTTCATTCACATGCTTCCAATTGTTGAACTCGTTCGTATTGATTCATTCTCGGACTGAGTATATTTTTGGAACACGTATTTGTTTGACGATGGATTTACAAGTTATGGATTTAATAATGTAATTAATGAAAAAATTATGTTCGAATTTATATATGTATAATGTATATTATGACAATGGTCGATTACGTATAAATTCGAACATAATTTTTTAATTAATTACCATAATACACAATATTGAGTTAATTATAATAAAAAAAAAAATATCGAAATTATTATGTATCTAATGAAGGAGAACCCATCATGAAGTATAACAATATTGACGTAAAGATTATTATCTAATCGATTATATTTGCAATTACCACTTATTACTGCTCCCCCGCTTCTTGCGAGGAAGTCCTCGATTAATTACAAAAAGTGTAAGCAGTTAAGTGTTGAATAGTAATAATGATTTGAACAGTAATCATTTAAATATAACAATGTGTACCTAAGGTAGAACGTAAGACCTTTGGCCTCATATACACATGTTTTCTAGGTCTTGTTATGCTATATTTATATGTACTAAATAGGCCTCCATTTATACGGTAAATTGGATTCAATTGAACAGCAAGCCGCAGCAACACAAGTAATCTCTTATTGTAATTGAAAAGCCTCAAGCTTTGATCAGCTGCTGCAGCGTGTATTATATTTACGATGGGACACTTCAGGAGGGGAGCGGCTTAGATAGGATTTCATAAGTTAATGCGATCAACGTCTTACACTTCATCACTGTAGGTGGATGGTTGTCAACTATTAACTTATGTGAAAAAAGAATCGGAAGTTATTTTACCGCTCGAATACCGACGAGGCTCAACGATTGTTATTAAACGAAAAAATCTGGAACAGTCTGAAGTACGTTACCTTCACGTGGTGAGTAGTTAGGTAAGTTGTAACAATTATAAACATGCACCTAACATTACTCAAGTGCGTATCAAATTTATTGAACTTCTCATAAACAACATTGAAACTTAACATTTTAATTATACACGAAGATTCATGTTCAGAATATAAAAACCGTAATGGTTATCGAAACTACACTACCGACAAACAAGGGCGCGACAACAATAAACCTTACGATCAAACTCATTGTTCCACGCACTTGCCTACATTTTGAATGCTTTCATCTATGCATATAATAAAATTCTAACTATACATGAAGGATATATGAGAAAAACTATTATTAGGAGTCTTTATTAATCCAATAGAATCCAAAACTATAGTTGTTAGAACTTGTGTCTGTTTGTTTATGCGTTTGTTTGCGCTAATGTCAGCAACGGCTTACCCAATTTCGTTGTGGTTTTCACTAATGTCATTATAGTCCGTCGGTAAATAAAAAAGTTACAAATTAATCTAAAACAATGCAGATGCTATTTCTAAGCGTAAGGAGTGGTTTTTCTGAAGCGAAGCGAGGACGGTTAGTTACTAGTGGATAATATTTGTGATTGACTAACATACATAGGTCATCGGCACTCCGCAATAGTACATCGTGTACAACGTTCAGGTGTTTTCAATTGAAAAGAGACGCTCATGTGTCGAAGTTCAGTTCATTACAAACAATATACAACATTCTAATTATTGAAGCAAATACAGGGTCATACCGATGATACCTAACATTTAACTGCATCAGCATTATAGAAATCATCAATATTAGAATTCGACTAAGCTTTATTTCTGTCTATTTTTAACCAAAGTAAAGAGTTTAAAATAATACCCTGTGCTATGGCCGGCCGTCGATGGTAGCGATTGCATCCTTTTGCGCAATACGACCTTACACGCATTAATTGCTTTGGTCATAGCTCTCGTTCTGACTTTATGATGCTATGCGTTTAATTGTTTTAAACAACAAGTAAATATTTTAGCTAAAGAAAAATCGACTTAAATTTGAAGATGGCTTTCTTGTTTTCATCATCTATTTTTCACCCTGGTGGTGGTATTTTTTCTTCAAATTTAATTGGAATCAAATGGAAAGTTTACCTATTGAAGCAAAAGACAAATTCTCCAAATCTGTTAACAAATGACATAGTTCTGACGTAATAAACACAAAAAAAAACGAATTGAGAATCTCATTTTTTGAAGTCTGTTAAAAACAATTTTATTTGACCAGTATCACTCAATATACTCAAGCAGTAGTTTGGTAGTACTTTATGCTATAAGAGTAAGGAATGTTATAACGAAATATACTCAAAATCTTGTTGCTGAAAAATATTTGTTGAATAAATACGTATTTAATTTAATGTATAATCTAATTCATCCATACAGCTGCCTTTACAAGCTCATTGCTTTACATAAGCTACTTCAAAATTGGGCCTCTCTCAATTTGTCCGCTGTATTATTATAATACAATATAATATTATTTATTTATTAGCAAACCACCTATTACGCCTTACGCTTAGACATAGGACCTATATTTTTTAGATTATTGTTTGCTTCTTTAGATATGGACGCATTTAAACGTAATAAAGTTTAAATATTATGTGATACGTACCGCAATACATTAGTGAAAACCGAAAAGAAATCGCTTAATGCACAAAGAAAACAAACAAAAATTCTAATAACTATGTTTTTGGGTTCTGTTGCGTTAATAAACGCCCCCATAATATATTTTTAATAAATCCTTCATGTACAGAAACCGATAAATTGGAAATTTATTATATGTGCAGATAATGTAATAGATATATAATGTTCTTAAGCGTTCTAAAACTCGTAACTCACGAGAGCAATCCGATTTCTTTGTCTCTGCGTTTGCGCGCTTATCTCAAAAACGACTTCACCGATTTCTACAGTATCAGAAGTCGACAATTCATCCCGCTGGAGTTGATTGCAAGTGCTTAATATTCATAAAATATAATCACGTAATAACCGTGACACAAACTATTAGCATAACCAAGTAACGAAGACACAAAACTATACCATATTCAACCGAAAATTCCTCAGTAAAACCTTAACAGATAATCGTACAATCTTGTCGGATCACGAGCGACTTCTGTTGGTACAACGCAGAGCTATGGTCACGTGCATCAAGATTGGGCACGCAAAATACACATCGAACGGCGGTTCTCAACCTGACACAGAAGGGGCCAGTTGGAAACAAAGGTTTTTAGAAAAACAAAATTAGAAACATATAGAAAAGGAGATCACAACCACGCAGCTCCTTTCTTTTGAGCGGTATATAAGCAGCGAAAGCATGGATGGAGGGATTAGTATCCAATGCAAGTGCCTGGTGCTGGTCGAAGACCTCAGAGGCTCAACGACCGTCATCAATCGGTAAAAAACTATTTTATAAACGTAAGTCATATTGTTCTTGTTGTAACTTTAGGTATAATTACAAGGAAATCTTAACAGTAAGGAATAAATTAGAAAGAGGCGGACGGTAGGCAAATGAACAACACGATCTGATTACTTTAATCTCATTAGAGCTCTCTCTTACATGTTCGTCTTTACGACGCAAACGACGTGTTAAATTATGTTACAGCGGTGTCTATAAATGTCTACCTAATAAATTTACGTGTAATGAAAGCGGACTCCTCACCGATTGTTGTTATTCAACTCAACAGCTAGTCTCAAAGTTATAGATGTCAGACAAGCGATGTTATACATTTATTTATAGGTTACATACATGTTTTTTCCGGACCGACACCGTTCCTAAATGATCGTTGAAAAGTTCAAAAATTGCCTCTTTATCGCCAGATGTGTTCTCCTGTTGTTTTATTGCAAAATTCAAGTTTTGATGGTTTTCAGAAACAGTTTGAGAGTCAGTGTTACGTAGTCATGCACCATTGGGCGTGGCGTGATGGTACATTGCGTGTCAACCGTCGGACAGCGTGGAGGTTGATGACTGAACGCAGGCTGAAGGGCATCCGTTAAGCATGAGTTCTCGTTAGTCACTTGTGCAAATTGGGACACATGAATAAACATAAACATTTCGAAGGAGCGCTTGGGATTTTGGAGATATTTTATGTGATTTGCAGCTGGAAATGTACGATGTAACTTGTTTGCACACAAAGAAAATATAAAGACGTTTAAGACAAAACATGTTTTTAGAATCGCTCTCATTTCAAACATTCCCATGCATTCCTGTAGAAACGTTTACTTGAATCATAGAGCATGTTGAATATTATCAGCGTTAAATATAGGGTATATATCATATGACGTGGCTATATTGGAATAGTCGCAAATGACGATGGAATGCAAAAGCTTATCATTACCGTTCATGGGTATTCGTAACACCAAAAATCCTTTAAGGTGGGAGTGAGGAATCCGCGTTTAATTGATACTTCGATACCGCAATCGAAACACATAAAGATCGTATTACCATAGACGAATAGCATCGCAAATAAATTGGATGCATGGATGGACCCCGTTATACGCCAACTGATGAATTTCAAAATCATAAGTGATCTCATAACGTGAGCTCATTAACTTATTTATGAGGACTCACAAATCCCGGTGGTAATGTGTGGTGTTAAGCGTTATGTTAAGTGCTGATAACCCTGGAGATTAGTCCATCTGTAACTCATTAATATGATAGACATAATGGGTATTCATCACTTTTGTGTTCGTAGGAAGTGACAAAAAGAAAAAGATTACGCATGAAAGAATACGGAACAAAGTTAACGCCTTCCCTATAATGTGTAATACAAGCAATGTAGATTTATGAAAAAATATGAAAACGAGGAGAAATCTTTTTGGAAGAGACTATATTAAAACACAGACCAGAAATGGAAAGTGTTATAAAACGCAGACGATCTCCGTCTCGTAGACGCGGCAGATAATTACGGAGATATCTGAATGTTAAACGAGAATTGTTAATTAAAGTTGAACGCGTTAAGCAACGTGACGCAACATGGTGCAAATTGGCTGCCGGTGCATCAAATCGTTGAACAAACGCATGTCATAACCGTGAAGTAATTGGAGTACAATCTCACGGACAATGGGCGCGACGGTAGATGTGAATAGGGTTATTTTAAAATGGATGACATATCTTTTGTTTGTATTTACATAATTTGTTAGAATTCGAATAGTACAGAAGGAACTCCAATTTAGAAGCATTACATAAATAATTGATTGCAAATGAAATTATTCCATCTGTTGTGTTAAAATTCTAGTTATTGTAACTAAATTCACACTTAAAGTTAGGTCTCTAAGGCCAATTGGTTTGGTTCTAAGCCCGAGGTCAGCGTTTGTCTCGGTCCGTTTGCACAACGCCGGCCTCACGGGCTCACGTGTGTCAATATACAAAGCATACATGTATTTGAAAACAATCATTCTTGTCCTATTACGATACGGGGTGAAGACACTGGCGTATATTCATTGGTTTAGTATGTACGCTTATCATTAGTTTTTTTATTGGGAAAATAATATTTGAAAACCCTATGAGTATGCAAACGTTTATTTATTATCTTTCATTGTAAGTGCCTCCAATTACATGTTGGTTAAACGCGTTATGCCTTTGGCGTTACGAATGCACATGGGTGGTGGTGGTCATACACCATGTCCTTTAGCCCGTTTTCAAATGTTGAAAAGAATAAATAATCACTACCCACTGGTCAGTTTGAAAATACTGTTCCAAATACAAAACCAGGACCTATTACTTAGATTCAAAATCAAGTGCAAATTAAAAAGGCGTAGAAACTACGAAAGTGGATGGAAGATCAGTTTAATAAATAATTCATAACTTTCAAATAGAAAGTTGAATGACTAAGTACTTAAGCATGTTTAAAGTTCAAAAACAGAAATAAATAATAACTCGATAAATACCAACACCGAGGCCAACGGGGCAGATGACAATATTTTTCCTACCGCGCCTGATAACAGATTCATGAGAGATTATTGACAAAATCATGGAACCTAATGAATGATATTTCTTATAATTTAATGAATAAAATACATATATTTTAAACCTTTACTGTTTACCGAACTCAAATATTTGTGTTGATTGATTTAAGTCGCCCTCGTGGTAAAAATAACAACAGTGTTTTTACAGCAATGTCAACATTTACAATGAATTGAAATGACAAAGGGACATTCCATTCCATTTCAATCAGCCTTCGATTGATTGCGCATAAAATACTATCGATACGAGTCGGTGACGACGCCGATGGACGTCCATTGTGAGACACAATAGGGCGGCACGTGTGGCGCGGTCGAGTATTTAGGGCTGCCATACCACACGACATGACAATGTGGTCACTGTCTATTTGGAGTTGGATGTTAAAATCATCATACATATTTATGTTTTGTATATTTAAATTGATTTAAATTAAAAAAAAAGGATCAAGGTAGGCGCCTCAGACGAAATGGTTGTAGTGGAT
>DWPT01000142.1:0-29860 GCA_018251895.1 Agathymus mariae mariae
CACGACAAAAATATATTGGGTTTGAATGCCCTCAATTCACAGATTAATAAACTATAGGCACTAAGTTACCGGATTGAAACCTGTGAAACGTAAAAGATTGACGCTCACACCATTATAATGTAATGTTCATAGGAATGTAATTTAAGCCATCTCGACTCGACCTCTAGCCTTTTGCACGTGAAGGGGAACAAAGAGATTGGTTACGTATCACAACAATACTATACAACGAAACTTGTATGACCAATATATGATTAAAATGTATTGAGAAAGCGTAAATAATTGACTTTTGAATAACCCAGCAAGTGTTTGAGATGTATTGGACACACTAACTTCCACGTGACAACAGCAAAAGCGTAAACTGTACTATATATATTTATTAGGTTTCGTTTCGGCAGAAGAAACAAATTTTTAATATATCTATTGAGCTACGATCAATACTAACGTTATTTGAATACGGTGGTCCGTCACGTTTTCTTCTTGTCGATAGAAAGTCTTCTTCATATACATATTATTCATGTGTTGTCAAGCGCAATACATCCAAAATAATATTCTTTCAATATCCGAAATACAGATAACAAATGCCCTCAGCATCCCCAGTCCGGAAATAGACGATACACTATGTACCGTACGGTATGTGGACCCATTACTATTCAAACTATTTAGCTATGTGCATGGTAACTACAAATAGGTTCAAAGTGGTTGAAACAAATTGCATTGAGAAGCCTACAACTTTCTTCCGCGTTACTTGCAAGTGCATTGTGGGCGACATCGCAGCTCAGGGAGCGCTCGCGATGAGCCTTTACATCATAGTTATGATGGCGGCCCACGCGCGGGCGACAAGGCCGGCCGCTGCGCAGTTGTCTCCATACTCGCCATGATTAATCGGGCCCGATCAGTGCTGGACACACGCCGACACGACACACTCCGACACAGCCGGCCGCAAGCCACCCATGACACAGGCTTTTTGAAATCGCTCTTTTATGTAAGTGCTCCTGAAATTTCACCCTTCATAAAATTTCCTTAATAATCCTCCATATTTACCACACCGAGTGTTGTGGGTAACATTCTAAATTTTAATTCTCGCTGTCGGGGCTGATAAATTAATGCCTAATGAAGTTTTTGAAGAAATCAAACAATAAATTAGTCGACGGATTTTTGTTGGAAATTATATTTAATATTCGTGTGCTCATAACAACTTCAATTGTTTTTGTGTCACACATTCTTCTGTTTGTCTTGAAGTAATGGTGAGCGTCATTTATATAAAAACTACATGCGTGTGTTTAAATTTGTGTATATATTTACTGAAATAGATATTTTGCTTCTACGTTACATTGTCTTTTCTATCCGCAAATAATCATTAAATAAAGCTGCTTCATTTGATCTCAACCCTCCAGTGTTTAAATTTATGTGTAAGGGAGCGCCTTCGAAATTGAACAAGACAAGGACGTACCAAATCCAACTATCGATTAATAAATGCATTCTTACCTTTATTTATAATTTGAAGCGACGTTAATTATTACCATAATGAGTTAGGGACTACAACAACCATCTATTTTTTATCAAATGTAAACTTATTATAAAACCTAAACTTAAACCTAAACATTTCATGTTCAAACGCATAAAACCTACATAGATATTCGTAATCAATTATTTATTAATAAATTCGCGTTCCACTGACACCGTACAGGTATTATAAACAACTTGGTACACCGATTACTCATTTTATCAATGAGTCGCGCCCAATCAGTACAAATCAGACAACTATGTGGTGATGTTAAGACTTCGTAGATATGCAGCGTAAATAAAACCATATCTCTAATAGGATATAAATCAAAAAGGTGTGCATCAATCTCCGTGTTCTATTGTGGTTTTCGTGTTTATACAGCAAGTGTTCACACGCTTACGATATTATCAAACTCCGTCCGAAACTCGCATATGAATTGCAAAGAACCTTCTCGGTGTCACAAAACATGTTGTATTGCTCAATTTGTGTTCAATTCTACTCGAGTTTGTCTTGTGAACGCGTTTCATTATCACTTGTGTAATGCATACTCGTTTTTGTAAGCATGTTTTTTTATTTGTCTGCTTTACGTGTACATATTTTTGTTGTCGTAGACGGCAGTTCCTCGGACGCACTGAGAAAGCTGAGCGACGACTCGTCAAGAAAACATTTATCAGGTAAGTTTCATCTTTGGAGTCGGCAAGAAACGAGCGAAAAACAGCTTATGTACTTTGCATGTATGTGAGCACTGTTAGCGAGCATGATTCGCTTTTACTTCGTACATACCCGCGCACATATCACCGCAGCATAGCGTCTTGTGTATAGATACCCAGTGATGTAATTATGAAATATCATCTTTTCACCCTCTTATCATGCTTTTGCACGTGGAGCAGATCTGATCGAAGCAGACGAGGACGAGGTCAGCAGCAGCTTGCCGGACAGACGCCGGTCATTCCGCAAGGCATCTAGTAAGTCATGCAGCATCAACGATATGCATATCAAGTGCAGTTCCTTTATTTTAATTAATGTCATTGTAATCTTCGTGTTGATTCATCAACAAAACAACCAAAGTACCAAGTAACACGAAAATTTCTTAGACGAAATTAAAATAAAGCGGCACACTGTAGATACTTAGACTATGCAAATGGTTGTTCCGATTTTACGTATTTTTAACAATTCAGATAGATATCTGAACAATAAAGTGCACGGTGGTGGAGGAGCTTATTACAATTGTAAAGTAACATCGCATGCGCAGGACTGAGGTGATGGAATGAAATGCACTCGCATGCTAAACTGGCCACTACTGTCTACGTCAAGATAAACGCGCCGTTAATAAACACAAGTAATTGTAGTAACAAGTAATATGAATAAAATAAATAATATTTGATATTAAAACTCTACGCATGTCGGTACTTAATAAATCTTACAAGGAATGCATCCGATTACCAAATACGTAATTTTAAGAAGTAAATATTACAACTCCCAACTAACCTACTTATGTGGATTTCTTTTAATAAGGAATTTTAATTTTAATACTACTCGTAATTATAGCCAATAAGTTTTATGGCGTGTGTGTTCGCCAGATGATGGGAGGAGGCAGGTAGCCCACGCATATAAGCGCCCGTCAAAATTTTGTTTGCAATTAGTATTATTGTCTTCTCGACAAAAGCGTAACAATAGGTTTTGTTGTTTAGCACTTCCGCTAATAGATTTAATCAATACTTAATTGTAATACTTGCATATTATTTAAAAATAGTTTGTTGTGTTATCAAACTAAAACGTAACGATTGTGCGGCAAATATACATTCGAAGGTGTTCATAATAAAATTGTATATTCATATAAACCTGAAATCGTCAATCATAATTTAACTTCAAATTCGAGTTCATGCGTGTGCGCATTAGTGCAAGTGCAAGTAGTGGCTAATGATTGTGTGTGTGTCAATGTGTGTATGGCAGCTGGCAGCACGTTGAGTGGGGTGTCGATGGAGGCGCTGTGGGAGAAGCATGCGCGCCGGCTCAGCGAGGCCGGCCTCAGGCGGTCCTCAGGTAAGGCACCGTATAATATTACACCAAGCGATGGATGTTACTCCGAGAGATTCCATGACACACCAGCCTGCCCTGAAAGTAAAATATGCAACGTAATACGATATATGTTAAATAGTTTATTAAATTTATATTTGTACGATATGAATGAAGTTTTCGATTACTGTAGCCGGTTTCGCGGTTGTAAATAACATGTAAGCGGAAATCATGGTCGTGATTGTCGTGGAACTCTCGGGCAAAAACGTTACGTGTTTCACTGTTATCATGATCGCTTGCAAGTCATGCATCCTGTACTGTATGTTGCCTCACGTTGCTTAGAGCAATTTGTAGTGCGCTATGTGTGGTGTCCATGCTGTTATGTGCTTGATTTCAGGGGTGATTGCAATGCACTTTAAATAAGATTCAATTTCTATTAGCCGTCTTCGACTCGTTCGCCTGCCGTTAAAAGTCAAATGCAGTTTGTCTCTTTGTTACTGAAGCGAAAGTTCTTATTCTAAAGTATCGTAACATGTGCAAACTGGAATGCAAATGGGCTCTCGATGGCCGTTGCACTTGCAGACCGTCGTATTCAAGTCGTGCACATCGTGAATTATGCGTTGAGAGTAGGGATCGGACCGAGGATATCCATATTCATTCGGCTACATCATTGTCCTTGTTTAGATTGTCACTTTCATCAGACAGTTTCCCTTCTCGGATATGCAGGGTGAATATTCTTGTAGGTTATTGTATATTTTTTGTTTTACTAATTTATTGTAATGTATTGCAGATCACAGTGTAGTGTTGACGGAAGACACGGACAGCTTTATTATCGGTGAACGTGTTTGGGTGGGAGGCACTAAGCCCGGACAGATTGCTTATATCGGAGAAACACAATTTGCGCCCGGAGATTGGGCAGGCATTGTTCTCGATGATCCTATCGGTAAATAAACTATGTCACAATACAATATGCATTATCATAAATGTATAGGACGTACTTGTGAGGAGAAAAATGGTTCCTATATTTTCAGGCAAAAACGATGGTTCCGTAGCAGGCGTGCGATATTTCCAGTGTCCGGAAAAGCGAGGCGTGTTTTCTAGACTAACTCGATTGACCCGCGAGCCAATTATCTCCCACGCCCCGCATGATGCCTCGCCGGTTTCCGATGCCGGAAGCGTGTTCGAACGACCGCCCTCCGGCAGCGCTAGACCTAGGCGTACTCTTTCTCCAAATGGTAGCGTCCGAAGCTTTGTCAGCAGTAAAATGAGTGAGTGACCACATTACAAAGAAGTTTGTATCTGATATTATTATAATTTTTTAACAATATTATTATGTTAATAAATTCGGCTATAAAATCAATGGATAAATCTATGTTGTATATTATAGATGCTTCAGTCTCAACGACAATCAACGGTGAACTCCGAATGGGGGACCGTGTCATTGTTTCGAGTAGCAGAGGCAGCAAGGCTGGTACCCTGCGGTATGTTGGTGTCACAGAGTTCGCGCCCGGAGTGTGGGCAGGCGTCGAGCTTGACGATCCCTTGGGAAAAAATGATGGCTCCGTCGATGGGAAGAGGTATAAATGCGTCCCTTTCGCAGGTTCACTCGTAACATAGATTTCATAGAGGAAAGTTAGAGTTCAATTTGTCGTTGTTTTTTTAAAGTTAGTTAGACGTTTAAAAACTTGCAGATACTTCGAGTGCGCACCTCGCTTCGGGCTATTCGCACCGATCTCGAAAGTGTCTCGCTCTCCGTCGAACCGCAAGCCAGGCGCGTGTGCGATTCACAGCAACGGGCGCGCTACGCCTCTCCGTCGTTCCAACTCGCGCGAGTCGCTCACGTCCCTGGGAACATCGATCGCTTCGTCCCGCGCGGGGGTGAGACTCGGGGTGACGTCGCTGGGTGCTCAGGTAGGCTAGCCCCGCGCGCGCTCGGCCGAGCCCCGACCGCCGCGATCCCCGAAACCCGTGCGGCCGCACCGCAGCGCGCCCAGCCTACTAGACAAAACCTTGCTGGTCAAGCACATCGAGTACGACCGCTGCGCCATCATCGCCTTGCCTCAGCCGAAAGTTTACTACGATATAATATTTCGAAATGCTAAGAAGGACGCGATAATTCCTCGTCAGTTTAACGAGACGCTACCTAAGTCTTGGAGATGTTCGGAGAGCGTTCTGAGCTTCGAATGTAGGTCGGAGCGGTCACGGCGCAGCGTGTCGAGCGGCAGCAGTGGCCAGTCCCGGCCGAGGTCGGTGGGCAGCGAGGTGGTGCGGTGGGGGGGCCGGCCGGGCGCCGTGACGAGGGCCAGCCGGGGCTCAGCTACGGACGTGTTCGTTGACTTACCGCCGTCGCGCACTCACTTCTCGGGCTTCGGGAAAAGCTACCATTTCTCTTGCGTGTCGCCATTTCAGTTCACTTATCCGTACGTCGTTTACATTTGAATACCGCGGTCGGTTCCTATTACGCATCTAATCAGTTTCCTTGTAATCGCCTTAGAGTACACATGTTTACTGCCTAGATATAAAAAGTCCAATATAAGCGTTCCTACACTGTCCAATGAAGAAGTTACACATTGTATAACTATACACTATAACCGTGCGGAGTCCGTTAGTAAGCTGTGATATTCTGATCGACGTGTATCTATAGTAACAATCTGCATTCACACTTCAATATTACCGTTGCATCGCATTACATTTTATTACATTACAATAATAAATTTCATATACATTTTATAGAGTTACCAGTCAGATTAATTGCACTGTATTTTGCATATAGATACTCTTATCGTCTCGTTGTAAGTCACGTACTTCCAAAAAAACTACTTACCGACGTTTATATAGTTATAGACTAGAGTTACAATGTAAGAACTCTCATTTAAAATACAAATACTATTTCAAATAAGTGAAGACGTAATGGTGCACGCGAAAGTGATGGTAGGTAAGTGTAGTGTTCGCTTGTCGTTTTGCATGTTTAATTTGATTTTTTTTTGGTCTGTAGCTGGCACCCTTTGGTTTGGCCCTTGTGTTAATTTATTTATTTATACTACATTTTAGTTTTTTAATAACTCTTTGGTTCAATCATCCGTTTATAGGTTCACTTATAGGTTAATTGTTCCTATACATAAGAGTAGAAATAACATGCAACTGAAGAATAATGATTTTTTTTTAATAATTTTTTTCTTCATATGTAAAGAATTTTTATATCATGTTTTACAAACGTATTTCGTTAGGAGGCTTATTTCTAAATTTCCGTAAGACTGCAATGATTACTATACATATATTTGTGTGCCTATTATAATTTTTGACTGTGATATTGTTTTTTTTAGAAATAACCGTATTAACCGTAGTAGATATTAGATCTCATTTGCTAAAGTACTCTACTAATCCATTATCGAACATTATTTTTACCACAACCCACAAGTTGGTTGTTTCTAGATTATGGTCATTCTGCCAAAGATACTGCATTGATTAGTTTTAACTTAATTTTAGTTTGAATCGTTAGATATTGGATCGTGGTAGTTTTTATCATTCATATATTTAGTTACATTTATAATTACTTTGAGAGCACCGCCTGAGTTTAAAAGTACAATTAGAGCTTCTCATTTAGTTCACCAACAATCGACCGGTTGATACATGACATAGCGGCGCGTGCGCATGCTAATGTTTTTCATAATAATTTGCATAATACAAATTACCGCTGCACGGTGTACTAAAACAGTAGCAGAACCATTTGTCCTTGAAGTACATTAGACGTGTCTAACCTATGTTGAATGTTTGTATTTCGTTTGTCTATTTTAATTCGTTCAGCATAGCGTTAGGCTGTCGCAACGTCGATACGATTTGCGATACGACACAATCTGAGGACGTTTGAAGTTTCATCTTGATTTTTTACATTACATTAATTATTAAATAGACATCTACAAGACTGGTTATTACAGTATTACTATAAGTGTTGCATAGTTTTCCCTTTCACTGATCACCACACTTCGACATGCGTAGCGTTGCCTACAAACGTTTTACATTCGTGTCAGTGCATTGCAACAGAAGCAGAAAATTTATTAGTTCATCTATATTTGTTTATACAATAAATACCATCGTTAATGCTGTTATTATTTGCTAATTGCATCGTTTTCAATGCTTCTCTTAAATTTTATTCGTAATCCTCATCAACTTTGTTAATATTTGCACCGCCCGGAGCAGTTTTACGCTCGGCTCGATCATCACAAATCGTATCGTCGATGCTAGACGGCGCTCAGTAGTAGCATTAGTACACCCGGCGGTGGGAATTGAGTGCGTTAACGCGTGTTGTGTTCCCCATGCGTGTTTCCTGCACTGTCACTAACGGCACGGCAGCGCGTTGGCGGTCCACGAGCCACGTCCACCCCAGTCTCTGCGAAGAATGCCCTCCAGGTACAGTATCCCACCATCGCCGCGCGGTAGGCTAACTTCACTAGCGGTAACGTGTGCCTCGCGTCAAAAATAATTCATCATTTGGGGAACGAGTAATACAGTTTTTATAAAATGATATATATTTTCAATGCTGAATTTCTCCTATTTGATGCTAAAATACGTAATCTTATTCTTGAGTTAGCAGTGAACAAACAACGTTTGTTCAATGTAAAGGAATCTTGCAATGTATTGATGCAAATTTTATTAATTTATTCCTATGTTTATAACCACAAGAAAATGTGACGTGGCCGTTTTGATACCGCCGATGACGTGTTTATCGCCTACACCGAATGTATACATAAGTTTTAGACCACCTCTTAAGTTCTATAAAATGTATTACAAATTCTCCGAGGTGAAGCCATATACAAAGTATGACATTACAGGTTGCAGTTAAACTGTAGTCCATTGGGGTCGATAACTGCAGTGTACTAGTGCCAGTTTTTGAGGTTTGGCACTCGTTTGTGCGCCAATGTGAACTAACTTCCGTGCGGCTGTATGGGATATACTTTATTATTAACTGATGTTTAAAAGTTAAAATTTTAACTTCGTATTGCCAGCATCAATAATGGTTTATTATATTTGTGTTATTATTGACTAAATTTTTAACATTTTAATTTTCTTAATTACGTTAAGTAATACTTTCTGTATTGCGATTACGAACTTAATTTATCTTAGTTAATATACTGATGTAGAACACCGCGCACATTATAGTACAAAAGTTGTTTTGTAATCATGTTCCAAAATACACCTGGTAAATAACATAAAAACTCGACATATAACCGTTACATTAAGAATCCCTGAAGACATAGTACATTACTTTATTTACGTCAGATGCAACACTGTGATAATATTTGCTTTTATAACTCTCAGATATTTATTTATCGAATTACTTTATTTAATTACTTCATTATAATTTTGATGCGATGTTATTGTGTTTCTTTTATTTGTGTAATGTAACTCGATATTTTTTTTTAATCTTATATTGATAACGAAATGCCAGTGCCTGCAAGATTGATGATATTCATAATTTTAAGTACTCACTCCAACGCAATCATTCCTTTGTTAGTGTAAAAATTGTGTAATTTTACTTTAAATATATCTCTATCAATTAATACTGCTCGTAGAGTAACATAGGCTTACATTATTAATAAATAATTGATAAACTTAACTAAGTAAGGTACACGTGAATAATGTTTTGAATAACGGAGAGACGAGTGACGAGTTTTAATAAATTGTAACTTGAAAAATTGTGTCTTATTACCCTTTATTCCTTGTAAATGGATTTTACGGTTAATAAATCGATTATAAAACTAACTGGTTGTGTTTTATTGCACTAATACTGCTGTAAATTGGCTTGTGAGATCGTGACGGCATGCTCAGTTGTACAAAGATTTTCCTGTATCGAAAACACCTGTAAAGGTAGCAATAACTTTAAAACGCATGTTCTTTTTAATTATTGTTTTCCTTTATCCCAATTTACGATACTAAATATGGTTTGCAATTAAAGTTTGTTTTTCAAACGGACTGTAAATGATTAACGAAAAAGTTATTGATACTTTCATAGGTAACTGGCACGAGTACCTTTGAGCCGGTACAACCCGATGTACAAATAGTTTTTGACACATCGGAAGGAGGCGTGTTGAATGTACAGATGATAACAATAAATACTGCCAAATTATCGGCACCTTAGTCGGAAAGAGCTTGAATTTCACTACAGTGTGTAATAGGTCAAATTGTAAAATGGTGTTAACTTATGGTTTATCCGCAAAGGCCAATAACATCCAACTCGTTAATTCTGCCCTAAAGCACATTGCCCGTGTTCAGACTTAGCGTCCGACCACCAATGAGGATCTGTCTCAGTTTTCAGTGGTGGTAATTTAAAAGCGAAGGAAGTCAAATAGAACTGTTATGGGCTGCTGTCACCCCACACGCGGCGAGTTTTAATTGATGTTTTCATATGTATCGGTTAAGTACATCGCACTAGTTGAAGTTCTTTTATAGTGTATTTTTTAGTAACCTCTTGTAAACTCTAACGAACATCACACATTCAATTATATTTAAAATTTTAGATGAATAGTCTCTAAATATATTGTTCATGTTTTAACACATAATTTACTGGCGTTTTGGGAACACTATCATAATATCGTAAATTCAGATTTGTGCCGGATAGTGGTGATTTATGAGCTCTTTCTATCAGTAACGGATCGATTCTTTACACTTTCTATAGACCCTGCACAGCGAAACAAATCTAATGGATATTGTTACCAGAGAACCATGATTGCATAATGTTAGATGTTTTATTAGTAGAGAAACTCAGAACTTTTGTAACGGCTAATTAGTACTGCGTAAATATAATGTTTGTTACTTTATTGAGCAACATTAACAGCCTGACGATGTGTGTTCGACAAGTTAACAGGATGAACCATAACAGTATATATGATCTGATGCTGATACCCAGGAATATGGTCATATAAAGTGGTTCAAATGAATATACTGTTTTGGAAATTGTCACTCGTCCATACACATGTACGGGTCGCATATGGATAGATCGTTATTTCATTTTTTGTACTTAGTAATTGATAATATTTATGTAGATGCATGTTCTCAACTTCTGATGATATCAGCTGGATATCATTTATATACAATATTGCAATGCGAAAAGACAGTTTTCACATTGCAGTATTGTATAGAAATGATTAAGAATTTTGTAAGTATCAATTAAACTTGAATAACTGAGAAAGGTGGGCGTTAAGGTAGAATTGTAGGTAATGGGTATTCAGATAACGGGAACTACTCCCTTTACGGGGCGGTGTAATTGGATGGGTGTGGACACCAACGGTGCAATCCGAGGCACAATGCAACTATTGCTTCGCTTCCACTCACTGACTTTTCTCACGGATGCTATTGCGAACATGGAATTTTGAAGCAAAGCTGTTATCTATAGTAGAATTAATATCAATTTTTAGGACAAGCTCACACTATATTGCTTCGATTCGTCCTACTTATTCCGCGATTGTACTTGGAACTAGGTGATGTATATAGCCAATACATATAAGAATGACGTCAATATAATAAGAATTATCAATATAACTAGAAAGGTCGGGATGCGCTTCAAAGAAATTTTACACACAGACCTATAATTAAGTCACCGAGTATTTTTTTCTACTGTAACGTGTGCTCGTGTGTATATTGTCTTTCGCATCATTTGGAAAGTTCACTTATTCCTGCCACGTGCCCCCATGTTTCTAACAAGGAAAACTTGTAACGAAAATGGACAAAGACAACAAATAAACCCATTACGCGGTCGTCGCCTTGTTTTGATATCGGCGCCAAATTTGGCAAATGTAAACTAGGCACATGATGAGGACAGCCATTAGCTGACATCGAAAAGTAAAGATACAATATATCGATATTCCCATTCAATATCTTATTAATTAATTGACCGACAAGCGGTATATTTATTTTTAACTGTATATATGATACCTAAATTTCAAGTATTAAAATATTCGGTATGTTTTAATCAACGGTGGACCGTTATGGGGAAACATTTTTCGCCATTTTTCTCCTCAAGGTTGAGGCACCCTTCGAATCGTTGTCAAATCAATAATAAAGAAACGCGTCAGGCCTATATCACTGATGCCTAACTGATGCCTAGAGGGTGCAAGAGTCTAAATAACAAGACTCTTCAATATATTTTATATTGTCCGTGACTAGACTGAAATTGTGAATTCAATAGTTCAATGGTTGTTGATATCAATATAGAGGTTGGAACATCTTTTTTACAATTTCGAAACCACTCGGCAATTATGGCTCAATATCTATTAAGCTATTCATGTCGAGAAATATATATTTTATCGCGGAATAGAAAAGTTAGAATACAAATGAACAAATAATAATTTATAAAATTAAGGGCATCGAGTCGTAAAACAATAAAATGAAACAAACCATAAATTTATTAAATACCCGATAAAAATTAATAATATTATCTCCAATGCGGATGCTATCTATCAACGTCAGGCTCAGGTTTTCTGAAGCGAAGCAAGAATCACTAGTTATAATATAAAAAGTATAGTAGTAATATTGAAGCGCCTTATAATCTCTATAAAATTATTAACAGTACTAATAACATTATAATAACATAATTAGTTGTAAAATACCGCGATTGTTATCCTTAGATAGCTTACATCAAACGTTGTTATCTAACTGACAATACGTCATGGTTTGATCATTAATTCTTCTACCAATCCGCATTAGAGAAGCATAGTGGTTTCGCAATGCATATACTCTTTATAAACTGATATTTCTATATTTATGACTTTCCCACATATAGGCGTATTTATTACGGAGTGGGTAGACAAGGTAATCTTTTTATGTTTTAAACCTGTTTACCATCAACGTCATCGCGTAGTTTGCGTAGCTCATATCACGTAGGCAATTCACGTTGTACTATTAATTAGCCTTCGAAGTTAAATATTAATTTAAAAAAGGGATTAAAGTCTCATTATCGTAACGGAATTGTACTAAAGTAAAGTAAACTAAAGAGTAAGAAGCTAGAAAACCGGTATTTTTGCGTAATACGCAGAAAAATGATACTTAAAATAAATTTAGTAGGACTATATTATCCAAATTAATAATCTTGAAATTCAGACCAATGATAAAGCACTAATCACTTTCTCAAGCAATGAGAATTAACTTTTTGTAGCAGCAGATAGTGCTCAATCCACACATACCTAAACACTTTTAATTTATATATATATATATTATAATTCGTGTTACACCATTTACACATTTTCACTTTATTGTAATTGTTATATATATATAATTATATATCTATCATATTTCGATACACATTATACGTATAACACCCCCTCACCATACCGCCTTCGATGTTTTCTGCTCACCTAAAGGTCGACTGGCAGAGAATGTTGCCCTTTCGTACCAGTGGGTATAATAAAGTTTAAAATAAATAAATAAAAGACATTTAATACGTAAAAATATTAAAATCAGGTGTAGTAGTAGACTTAATTAATGTAAATGAAAAAATGTTAATATCGTTGTCATCGAAGATCGTAAAGATTGAGTCGAAGCCTTTTACCACAGGATACAGACGCTTAGAAAAATGTTGTCTTCATATATTAAAGGTGTATTAACACCTGCGCGGCTGCGCATAAATAATTTTCCACCTACTATCTGATTACCATAAATGCGGCCGGGGCGGATCCTAAACCTATTTGAATAAAATTGACGATTACCATTAAATTCTAAAAACGTATATGAATGACTATTTACTTGGAATACTGCTATAATACAAAATAAAAATACTTACGAATACGCTGCAACTCTATAAAACCATAAAATTTTGTAAATCTATTAGATATATAACGGTATTATATTAGCACAATGTATAGTAGGTAATATTTTACTGCAGAAAATACATGTAACTGCCAAATTAAAACGAGGCGGATCACCTCGACAACGTCGTGATTAAATACGTAAAAATGACATTTTTATTGACAGAATACAAATTTTATTTACATTTAAAAAACTTAGTTACAAAATTAGGAGTCTGAAATAGTTTGCAAATCCCAAAAAACTAATCACAAGGATAATAAATTTAAGCTAAATTAATTCAAAACAAATGAAATTTGTGAAAGGTAATCGAGGCGAACTACTAATTACTTAACTTAAAAAAAAAACTACTGCATTCCTTAAATATTTGGATTCTGTAGTGTGCATAGACGATTGCGCAAGGAAAACCGAGCTATTCACTTCACACCCCAAGCATAAGAAAATCGATACAACGCCCACAGGACTCTGCAACATCATAAGCAGTATTTACTGCAGACAGCTTCATGCGCGCATGCCTATCAATTTTAATATTCACTTTCGTTCGTAGAAGGGAGAAATATACTTTTTCATTAATTGTAACCCACCCTCGCTTCGCTTCAAAAAATGGGATCGTTAGATTGATTAATTGCAATGGGACTTAAAAACCAATATGTCTCGTATTCTCAATAATATATGTATTATTAAAAAAACATGAAAATCCGTGTAGAAGTTTTTGAGGTGAAGTTGAATGGGACGGATAGACAGAGGCTTAGTTTATAAGAATATTTTTCTACGTAAATATTTAGAACCGGTAGTTCTATGTCAGACTTTTAAACTGTTTTTTATAGTTTGTATTGAAACATACCACATTGCTCATCCATCGATTTGAATCGCTATGAACGATTAGCGATGAATGTATAAAATTCGGGTCCATCGTTTTGAACCGGGAGCTCGTTGGGAATTATTTTGGGTCATATAGACGTCCATGACCACGATGAACACTTAACATCAGTTGTTCTCAGTCTTTGACATAAAAAAGCCATAAAATTATTGAATAGACACAAACAATAAGTAGTCACACAGGAGCTGGGTACATAACCACGTCGTATATCAATTGTAGCAAAATAATGCGCTGTTGACGTGTACCTGCAGTAGGTACTCCTGCATTGGATTATTCTACATGCATCTCTATTGAATGAACTCCAAGGTCGAGAAACAAACAGATCTCGTCCGGAACATTTATTTTATGCAAATGAAGGTGAGCATATCGACTAATTAAAATGATATGCCATGTTGACATTATTCTAAATTCGATTCGATTAAAATTCAAATATTTCATGTTTATAATGTCATTAATTTTATATATGGAAGTTCTTACCGTGGAGTTACAGAAAGCAGTGGCTTGATTATGTTAGGTAGAGAGAAAATGGAACCATATATCAATGACCGAGAGGTTTCTATATTGAACTCAGTACCACATGTAATTTCTTCCTGAACTTATAGTTTATTGGAAAGTAAAAGTGATAGTTAATCACTCACGTTTTTTAGATGAGGTATGCTTTGTATGTATTCCAAAACTTAGATTGAATGTGACTTAAACCAATAGTTAACGCGGAGCGATCGGGATTTGAAAAATGTTATTTTGCCAAGACATTTGTTTACGACCTCGAAAATAACAGGAAGCTAGATTCAGAAGGCATTAGATCGATCACATCGGCCCATGCCCATGCGATATTTACATCCTCTTATTCATATAAGAAGATGTAAATATCCAGCAATATACTTTTAAAGTCTGATGGATATATCACCAAGACATTGCTGTATCATGCTGTCTATGCCAATGACCTCTCAATTAAGTGCTATCAAGTATTGATTATTTGCAATTCGTCACATGAGCCAATAAATTACCAATTTTATTTTTTATTATGGACGTACCAAACAAGCATTTAGCTTATTGGTGTTTTTTAACAAACAGTTCTTGCAGCCACTGTCAGCTACAATCAATTTGAAACGGGGAAACAGTCGTAATGTTACTTAGTCACAGATGACTACATGTGAACGCCATCTTAGTAATTTTTTTGACATCCACTTTTTTAAAACAATCGCAATTTATTTCAACGTAACGATATACTGATTTTTTGTTATATTAAATCAATTTCAATTTAACAGTTTATGTAATGGGATGGCTTTTAATTAAGTTTATAAAAAATATAAATTTAGGTGCTTATTTAGTGTAATTGGGTGTAGCTGGGATGCACGGCACAATGATGTATGCCATACCCCGCTAGATGATTACATATTATTTGAAAAAAATTGTTCGCCTTTATCAGGCATTTTTAATTATTTCACATCCCATATACCTACCTAAACTTTCCTTGTAATTCACTTTATCAGTTAACTCGATATAAAAATTTGTTCCGTAATTTAAAAATTATCGCGACTATTAAATTATAAATTGATTTACCCTCTGACGAGACATGCATATACAGAAGCCAAAACCCGAGAACGTTAACCTGTCACGTAAATGCCTTTCCGTACAGCAAGGGATTCCTGAAGAGACGATACCAATTAAGCCACTTCGTTTTCTAATCAATTACAGTGAATCGACAGTCAATAACAGAGTTTTTGCTAGTCATTACATCAATGTTAAATGTTGAGCTTTCAAAGAAATGCTCTGGTTTTAGATAAAAAGTGTATTCTCTAGTCATACTTCAAATCTATATTTAAAAGGTACTAAGTAGAGTGAACGTCGATATAATTTAATTTATGTTTAACCGCTATGGATGCCGTAAAAATTGTGGCTAATATTTCACATTAACACTGCGACGTGTCGGTAATTGTGAAAATAGTATATTACATCTCCATTGACGGTATGGTGCCTTCGAGCTATCGATCCAAATTATGTTATGTCTTCATTCGATTTAGATTCGTATGGCTTGGATATCTGGTGCTGTGTGTTATTATGAAAAACACGACCTTTTTAATTACAATATACTTAACATTCAAGAAGCGTTCATTGCTTAATTAATTGTGTAGTGGTGAATGAAGATAAGCAAATGCCGGCGTGATCGGGTGTTGCATGGGTGCATCTAGTAAAATTTTTAAACGCTTCCGTGGTACGAAAGGCTACCGCCGACGGCTTTGGTTTTTATCGTAAGATACGTCGTTGCGCCTCACTGGAGGCCTTCGGGCGTCATAATCCCTTCACCAATCAGCACTGGCACAATGTGGAATACGTTCTTCTTTACTTTATCACTAGTGATACATTATTTGCGATAAACCTTGACTTGGAGTCAACTTAATAATGGTAAATAGAAGAGAATTACTAAGTTTGCTGAAGGTTTATAAAAAGATTAATTTTATCTAAAATTAAAGTTAATTATGAATAATTCATTCTTGGCATTAGAATAATGTATTTTTGGGACTTATTATGTAACCCAAAAATAATATGGTTTAGTTTGGTTGATCATTAATGTTTTGAGTAAAGCAAATTCTGTAAATAATATATCTGAGATGTATGAGGTAGTACATCCAAATCGATCCAAAATCACTATTTGCAGTATTCCGGTAACATAGCCAACGCACTTGCAACAAATATTTAATATCTATATCCAATTTTAACTTACAAATATATTAACAAACTAAAAATACATGAATTAGTTTGGTGCTTCGTGAGTTGTGAATGTGCCTACTTGACAGTCTTGTGCAGGTGAGTTATGTGCGGTGTGCGGGATGATCCGCGTTCCCAGATTCTTAACAGCAGTTCCGGGAAGAGCGATCACAGTAAAAACAATGTAAGGGTAAATGTCCCATTCATTAGTTATTTTGTTTTAACCCTATTACACAACAAACTAATTAAATAACTAACTATTTAACAACGTAATATCTTGACGGCTTCGATATTATTATAAATCGATGAACTGTAATAATATCATGACTTTGAACATATGAAAACTGACGTATGAAGATGAAGAATCGCCCGGAAAACTACGCACGATGTCGATACAGCACTATAATCTGAAAGAAGGAAATCAAAAGTTTATTCTTAGTAAAATATTTCTTTTCATTGTAATACTGTTATTATTAACTTATAAGATTAGTTAATTCTGAAGCGTAGTCACTCGCACTCTACTGAGATGTAATGCAAGGTGTATTATGGAACATGATTTATGACTGCATTACTCATGTCGCATGACTTAATTTTAAGAAAAATAACGCAAAACAACGACGCAGTTTGTTTATTGTCATATGATTGTCCTATTTATAGGCATTACGTGTTATTTCTTCAGAAGTTTAGAACTTTTCAATACTGAATATTAATGAACATAAATAGAATACGCACTCCGTTTAGTAATTATCGTTTGGTTTATTCCAAAAAATAGACATTGCACTGATTTTGACAGCGCGGGGAAGGCAAAAACTTTTAAAAGTCATTCGGCGTGTGGTAGGTATGGACTACGGATGTTGTGGAGTTTCGTAATCGTTTCGAATAATTTCGGGTGGTAGCAGATTCTAAATAAAACACGTTACGACTGGTTTACGCCGAACGAGCCGCTACATTAGCCGCGTCGTTCTCATTTTAGATAGTGCCTATTATTCAATTAGTTTTTTCTGTGATTATAATACCACATAAAACCTAAAAACATAGTCAAACTTTGTAAATACATTATAAATTTTTTGCAAGTCGTAAATTATCTAATATGTATGTGTAACCGAAATTATCCGAAACAATGGGATGATCCGAAATAATTTCATATTCATAACCGTAACCGAAACCGGTAAAATATGATTCATATATTTATCCATAACATCCCTAGTATGGACGATAATCCCCTGGCAACCATCTCGTTCATATTGACAGTGTGTGTGGTGGTTTAGTTAAATTGTATCATTAAAAAGTCTGCTTTAAGTAATTATGCATAACGGTGCATTTTACATTGCTCCGTGTATTAATTTTTTTTTTTTCACGAAATTTCCTTCTTTTTCTCATAGTTGTTATATAAATTTATGTTATACCTATCCTTGTTAATTGTATCATTTAATGCCTAATCGTTACGTGCGAAATGTGGAAGCTTCTTTAGCGAGACGCAGTTCGTGTAAGCATAATCTCGTATGTAAATCCAGTCTAATCTATGTCGTTGTATACTGAATTCTATCGTCGTGGTTAGTTACTCTTTGAGTCACAAATATGGAGCCGCATATTATTACTAGGAGTATTATAATAAACGTAAATTATCGATAATTTTACTTATAGAAATATATTGTATAATTTTGTTGGTATGAACATATGTTGCGATGGTATACAGGAGTTGTTGAGGGAGAAACAACTTCACCTGGAGCGGCTCATGAGAGAACGGGAGCTGGAACGTGCAGAAGTGGCTAAAGTGTCGCTGCAGGCCGAACGCGCCGAGAGCGCGCTCTCGCAGGTTAAAAAGGAAGCAACCCAGGTATTAAACACTAACTAGAGTTATATTGACAAAAACGAATATACTGACTGACAAAATAACTCGTTAAATGATGCTTCAACCCGACGGTCAATATAACTAACTTGGTGTTAAAATTTTAACTAAAAGAGATGGCGTCAATAATTTTTTTAAATATCGAATACCTTTGGCTAGTCTCGCCGAATTATGTTCAGCAGTTAGAAGTCTCAATTTGAGATTTGCTAGTATCCTAAAATGATGTGAGAAATGTCACATCCAGTTCGTTGTATCGTCCAACACTACATCGCCACTTACCATCAGGTGGGATCTTTGTCAAATATTTACTTTTCATCGATAAACTAATAATCTGATGATAATAAAAATATATGTTAAAATAAATAAACGTCAAACGTTCCAGGCGAGCACAGAGAATGCGAAACTCAAAGCCCAGCTGGACAGACTCAACAAGATGTTGGTGGACGAGCGGCAGAAGGTGGAAGATCTCATGTTCCGGAACGAGGAGGAGAACATCAATAAGGAGGACTACAGCGTAATGCTTTTTTCTATTCTTCTATACTTGTAAATAATGTACTTGTAAATAATATACAACAAGTTATTTTTTGGTTCGTGTACGTGTGATCAATAAAGAATGCAAGTGTTCCCTCCGTGGTCGATATTTGGACACGGTAATTACAATTCTACATTTTATTGATAACAGTAAATGACAAAAGTTCGCCGCTAGGTAACAATAAAAAAATATAACGTTTGGAGAACTGAAGATAAATGGTACATGACTGTTTTGTCGGTCTATCTATTACTAATATTATGAATATTGTGAGTTTGTGTATATGCCGAAAGTAATCTCCGAAACCACGGGACCTATTTGTAAAATGCTTCAACCATTTCATAATCACTTCGGATGGATGGAGGCTATATATGCTATGTATGGGACATAATAAATAATGTAATAAAAATAAAATTAATACAAAGTAGTTAACATTCTTTGTCTAATTGTATTAATAATAGAAAAGGAAAATAATTCATTGTATTTTTATTTCAGAAATATAAAGAAGCCATGGAGGTAAGCTTCTTAACTTTATGGATTAATATCGTGCCGGTTGTGAACGATTTGATATTTTTTTTACGGAGACGATGCCGCGGTTGCTCCTTTCCATGTGCTATATACCAATAGGTGGCGTTGTTGCCTAGTTATTAACCAATTCTAAATCCAAACATAAAGCTACTGGTTTACAGCAAATATTACTATTTTGTTTTATATAACAAAAAATTAGTTAACTGAATAATACAACAATTATTTTGTCAACTTTAAACATGGACTGGCCAGTCATACAGAAAACATAAGAAACTGTTGAATAATTTATTTGATAGTCGAAATTATGTTTCTTGAGTCTTACATTTTAAATCATGTAATTTCTCTCGAAATATTTATATTATATTTTTTTATTATTATATGTTTGAATGAAGCTACTATATCACAAATTTCAGTTCATAAAATAGTAACTGCACACAGAGGGAGCTGGCGGCGCGCGAGCAACAGATCCGGACGCTGGAGGCGGAGGCGGCGCTGCAGCAGGCGCGCGCGGCCGCAACGGCCAGCGCGCTGCGAGCTCTCGCGGACCAGCGCGCCGCAGACATGACCGCAGCGGCGGAACACCACCGCGACGAGCTAACCGCCGCGCAGAGTAAGTACCTTATTTTTTTTCTTATTATGGCATACGGGAAAGTACGTTCAGCCGAAGTAAGTACCCCGACGTCACGACACGACCCGCGACATTCGGACATTGGTTCTTAACCTTTTAAATACTGTTACCTCTGTCAAACTCATTTTGTATCCCACTTATCGATAATCTGATTTATTTACATATTATTTTTTACTACCTATTTATCAAGTTTATTACACCGATAGAAAAGTTGTTCTATTAAACAAATACACTAACACATATTAAATATATATAAAATCGTGTATAAAATATGTAAATAGTGCTCACGGTCTAGTCTCCTGAAGGATTTCTTAGTCAGAGCTCTCCTTATATTTACGGGCGGTGCGTTCCGTAGCGGTGGTGCGTGAACAGTAAAATTATCATGTCGTATGATTCGATGATCTGAGCTGTAGAATATTTAAAATCGTCAATTGCTCCAATACAGATTGTTAATGGCGAGAATTAAATTCATATAACGTTCTCCATTAAATATATGATTTTCAGAAATGTACTATGTTCAAATCAATAGAGAAACCTTAGTTCATTGAAACGCCCGATTGTTATCTCAATCTATCAACAATGTTAAATACCTGCTGACTTGTTAGCAACATGACGTGATCATCCGCAATCGGTACTCACCTTTGTCAATAAGTTCAACATCTTAAGTCTTGTATTTATCATATGACACACACACACACACACACACACACACACACGCACACACGCACAAAAGCGCGCGCACACGCTCCCACGCAGGCACACACGCGCGCACACCACGCACAAACAGACGCAATCGCAATACGACCACGGCTGACAAAAGAGATGCACAAAAGAGGGTTGATCTATATTGTAGTAGGAAGAGAAATTTATTATTACTATAGGGGTGTAGGGGCATTGCGAACTATTTGTCATCCAATTCTTGGCTTTTCGTCAGTTGATTCTGGATGTTTTGTCATTTGCGACGCATTTGACAAAATATGCTCAAATGCATTTTGAAATGTTGTTAATCTTGGTTACGAAACAACAAAAGTATATTTTACCAAAAAATTCTGTACATACCTGTTATCTGTTTTTCTAAATATCTTTTATAGTAATCTAATAATATTAGAATACACATATAAACTGCGTTTCTGGCAGACAGATTTTGTGGTAAATAATATAATTTCTATTTACAGCGCTATCATCGGAACTTCAGAAATTGCTGGACGAAGCTTATGCTCTCCTGAAAGAGAAGGAATCTGAAAAAGATTCCTTAGGCAAAAGTATGTCAGACGAATTATCTCGGGTAAAAATGGAATCTGAAAAAGCACTAACTGAAGCTAAAACAAAGTTAGCTATAGCCCAAACTGAATTCGAAACTCAAATGTCTGTTTTAACAGCGAAGTTGCAATTAGCCGAATCAAAACTCGATACCGAAAAACAAATCGTGGAACGGCTGAATAAAGAAAACAGTCAAATAATAATTGATCTCAATACCAAAGTTACTCAGCTTCAAGCGGCACTGGACGACAAGTCTCTTGAATTAAACAAAGGTATGTGTCACTTCCTAGCATTGCAGAAAGTAAAATAATTAAAGCGTACTGCATTTCATTAATAATCTTTGTTAATTTTTTTTTTCAGTGCTAGGAGTAAGTAAAGAACATGAAGTTAATATAAATAAAGAAATTACAAAATTGAAAATGGAACTTAGTGCTAAGGTATTAGACATTGAACAATTGGAAGAATCCAAAAAGAAAAATGAAGCGACTTGCAAGCTTCTGCAGCAGGAAATCACGCATGTGAAAGATGAATTAACTAATAAAATAAATGAATATGAGACTTTCTTAAATGAAGCATCACAACAGGATGAGAAAAATAAATCTGAAATATTAAAATTACAACAGGCTCTTAATACAGAAACTAAGGAATATGAACGACTTCTTAACGAGTCAAGCTCTTCAACTAATTCTAATGAAAAGTTAGTAAATGAATACAAACAAACAATCCACGAAAGGGATAAGGAAATAATAAAGTTAAAAGATGACTTTGAACAAGCGACCGCCAATTTTAATATAAAACATAGCAAAATTGCTGAAGAGCATAAAAAAGAAATTGAAGATCGTAATACAAAAATTGAACAATTAATGAAAGAAATTGAGTCGCATAAGCAAGCATTAGATCAAACCAAATTTGAAATAGATTCCCTTAATGCTCAGTTTACGATAAACACAGATGAATTAAATTCTTTGAGACAAGAAAATGAAAAACTAAAAGAAACCATTGCTGAACTTAGTAAAACTAATAATGACCTGAAAGAAAAAATATCTGCAATGGAATTGAATGTTGGTGAACTTAAACGTCAGCTTAAAAGTACTATAGAGAAATGTGACGAATTACAATGCTCGAAAGATAAAATTGAATTTGAATATATGAATTTGACTGGACAAGCAACAGATTCTAATGAACAATTTAACAAATTATCTCAACATTTAAAAGAAACTGAAAAAGAACTTCAAGATCTGAGAGATAAATATAGAGAAGCCGCTAATAATCATGGCAGAGTAGAGCAAGAGTTAAAACAAAAGTTATTTAAATTAGAAGAAGCATTTTCTTGTGAACGTGACCAATTGGTAAGGACAGTAAATGAAAATATTGAAAAACATCAAGCTGGCGAAAGTAAAATCAAGGATCTAGAAGCAAGAACGACAGGCACAATTAACCGAATCAAGGAAATAGAAATACAAAATGATAAATTACTTGATGAAAATTCTATATTGAAAAAAGAAATTGAAAGCCTTAAGATAAAAGAGCAAGAATTAAATAGTGAATACGAATCAATACGTAAAAAACTTGAAGTCGATATAGACAGATACAAACAAGAAATTTCGGTTTTGAAAGCTGAGGGTGCAACATCAGAAGTCAAATTAATGGAAAAAGTAGATCAATTAACCGAAGCTCAAAACGATTTAAATAATAAACTGGAAGAAGCTAGGAAACATGAAGACTCATTACAAAAAATATTAGATGATATGAATACTCAATTGAATAATCAGAAGGTACATCATGAAAGGGAAATAACACAATATCAAACTCAGCTAGCTGCGGTAACTAATGAAATTTGTGATCTAAAAACTGAAGAAAATCGGTTAAACTCCTTATTGGAAGAAAAAGAAAATAATGTTAAAGAGCTTTCATTAAAATTAGAAATGCTGGAAGTAGATATAAAGTCAAATGAAGAAATAGTATCAGAAAAAGACCGCCAGTTAATGCACGTTAGGGAGGAGTTAAACAAAGCAATTGAAAGCAAAAATAAATTTGAAGAACAATTAAATACTATTCAGTTAGAAACATCAGCGCTTAAACAGAAATACGAAACCCTCATGAGTAATTCTTCAACGGAGGAGTCCCTACTTACAGAGCATCTCAATAATTTAGAATCCCTTAGGATAGAAATGGCTGCATTAGTTAATGAAAAGTCATTATTAGAAACTAAATTGAATGAAATGTCAAATGAAGTAAATAAACTTAAAAGTGAGCATGAAAAGGCACTTACCAATTTAAATGCTAGTATCGCTGAAAATAATAATTATAAGATACTTTTACAAGAGAAAGAAAATGAAATTAAAATTCAAAAAGATAAATTAGAAGCTGACGCTACTAAATCAACATTTTTGGAAAACGAATTAGAACAGCTGAAACAAAACATAGAAGATAAAAATAAAGAAATAACTGAAAGAGAACATACTATAACTGTTAAAAATGATGCATTGAGTTCGGAATACAATGAACTACATGAACGCGTTAAATCTTTGGAAAGTGAAAATAAAGTTGTAAAAGATAAGTACAATAAAGAAGTAGGATCATTTACAAACACTATTAATTCATTACAAAGTCGTATTGCAGAACAAGCAAAACAAATTGAAGAGTTTGAGAGTACCAAAGTGAAAGTAGCAGAATTACAGCAATTGCTTGTTAAGGCGGAAAATGACATCAAACAATTAACGAATATAAATGACGGGCAAAAATTAAATTATGAAGATCTTAATATGCAACTCCAAATCCAGTTTGACGAATATAAAAAGGAAAGTAAAAATGTTCGTCATGAACTTAAAAGTAAACTTAGAGATTATGAGAAAGAATTGAATGATTCGAGAGAAAATATTAAGACTGAAATCGAAAAACAAAGTGCATTGCAACAAAAACTGAAAAATGCTGAAAGTAATGTATTAGATCTCTCTCAAAAACTAGAATTACTATCTGTCCAACAAACAACTAATATTACTAAGGATGAGAAATTAGAAAAGTTAACATTAGAACTACAAGCCACTAGACAAGCAAACGCAGCAGCTTTAGCTAGTAGTGAAAAGATTATAAATGGCCTAAAATCAGACGTTGAACACAAAATGAAGGATCTACGAACGAAAGAAGAGACTATAAGAAAACTACAACAAGATCTCAAGGTACCGTCATGTTCGGAAAGTTATGATTATATTACAAACACAATTTGTGTTGCGTGGCTCATGTCACAAATAATTATTGTGTTAAATTTCAATATTTTTTTTCCAGAATTATCAAGCGAAATCAGAAATAGCAGAAAGGGAGAAGGCTATTTTAGAAAAGCAGATAACGAATAGTGGCCAAGCTATACGAGATAAGAACGATAATAACGCCGCTATGGGTGTGTTGGGACAAGGCGATAACGCTACCCACAAGTAAGATATATATTTGAACAAAAATAAAACATATATAATAAAGTTATAATTATCAAAATAGGGTACGAAGTTATACCGAATAATTTACAATTTTTTTGAAGTTGTTTGAAATGTCATTTTGAATGCTAACTTTGCTATCTATACTTTAGATTATATTGTTATAACTGAAACTATACACCTTGAGAGTTTCTTGCCATTTCTTCTTCCTAGATCACTGACATTAGGGATTTTTCAAGCGATGGCGTAGTTTACACTTTCGAAAAGTGTTTGTAAAAACCAACACTAGCCACTAACATGCCTAATCTGCACAGCGTAGACTCTTCAGTTGCACTCCGGCGATAGCTAATGGACTGTGGCTAAACGTTTATATTGTATTTTATGTTGGCAGGATACAAGAAGAGCAAGAGGTAATCGAGGGGCAAGTGAGTTTCTTGAACTCCGTGATCGTAGACATGCAGCGCAAAAACGAGCAGCTGATGGCGCGCGTGCAGGCACTCGAAAGCGGCTCCACACCTGAATCACCGATATTGTAAACAAATATTATTAATAAACATTAGCGAATAATAAGATTTATAACGTACATTTTATATATGTTATTTATTTTATGTAGTTTTAAAATAATATGTTTTGGTTAAATTATTACTTTTTAGTCTTTAAATAAAATTATATTGTTGGTTGCCCCGTTTACGTCTGCTCTTTGTAAAACTGTATCTACTTTGTAAAACTTCACATTAAAAACGTTATGTCGTAATTAATTATATTGTTAATGTGTGTGTGTTCCGTCAGCAACGGTCGCAAGGTGCGCGCGGCGGCGCCACGGCTGTTCTGCGACATCTGTGACGTGTTCGACGCGCACGACACCGACGAGTGCCCGCAGCAGGCGGCCACACCGGCGCCGCCTGCGCAGCGTCGCGCCCCGCCGCCCCCGCGACCCTATTGCGATATCTGTGAAGGTATGAAATAAAAAAGAAAACAATAAAAAAATATTTATGTAACATAATATAGTTATTATAACAACACGATGAAATTGGCAATTGCTTACCATAATAATTATGTCCTTAAATCTAGAAATAATAATACAGGTATGAATATAGGTTAAAGGTTTCGCGCTCGACAATTTTGGTCGCCAGCAGTGACATATAAATCACAATTCAGATGATTGTTATGATATGACCATCACATGGGTCTCCCATTCTGCGGTAGTGTCAGTCAGGACACTTTTAAACTACTTATAAAATACTAAAAGAAAGGCAGGCTTCCTATCATCTCATCAACATCAATATTTAAATATGCACATGAGTTCATAATGGATAGAAATCATTCAAAGTTCAATTCTGCTAAACTTTTGGAATGGAATAACATCTGTAGAAATTTCCCAGGAAGTAGATTTTTTCTGTATTTGTAAGTGGAAGTAGTTAAATTTAATCAAGGAAATTCTGAGATAACGAATTTTTCATAATACTATTTTAATTTTTTATTTCAGTATTCGGTCACACAACTGAGAACTGTGATGAAGAGGAAACATTTTAAAACATATATTGTTACCATTGTTGTTGTTACTTGTTTCAATGGGATATTATTTATTATTGGTTACCACAGCTGGTACTGATTTGTTTGGTCGTTATTGATGTATTAGTAAATGTTTTGTAAATATGTATCAACCCTTTTTATTTATACCATAAGATTTGATTATAGCATGTTACATTTTAAAGCAATCAGGGGTACGGGTAAATTTTTCATATGCATTATCTAGGTATAATGCATATTGAGAAAATTTTGTAGGCACATTTTTCATACATTTCCATCACAATCATGGTATAACAATATCTTGCTTAATCAATATGTAATGGATTCCTAAACATCAAATGATTAGTATTTTTAAAAACAATAAAATGAATAAAAAAATTGTTGTTTTCTTTGACTTCCATTTTTCTCTAAGAATGTATTTAATAAGTATGAGGACTGAGCATAAGCATGTAATCGCTTACAACCATCATTCTGTCCAAGCCAACCTTCTGCCACTTTGATGCATCTTACTGAGTAATAGACGATGAAATGCAAGTGACTTTATAACACTCAATTTTATCCCAACAGTACATAACAATGGTGTCAGGTATTAATTATTTGCCTGGCTCACTACCTTCCTACAATCAACTGTAAAATTTATGCAATATGTTTGTTTACTATGTTAAATTACGAGTAATGGCTGCTATTAAGGATATTATGGCGATTTCATCTAACCGATATTTTATTATGCATTTTCTCATTGTATCAAATTTGATGCGCCATCATTACTGAAATAAGTAAATTTAGTTTGATAAAAAATGAGTATGTGACCAGCAGCCACTTGGGCGCCGCGTATCCCTAACCACATTTTTATACCACTTACCATCTCTTGACAGTTGTATGGTCAGTTACTGACACAAAAAGAAATAAATAAAAGTGATATATGTTTTTATGTAATAGATTTATTTAGTAAACAACCTAACATGTTACTTACATTAATTTTGAATCTTAAACGTTATTATTCACTGCACTTAATAATCAATATATTGATGACAAGGTCATAATTATAATATGTTTCCTTTACTGTCAAATCATAAAAAAAAATCCTATTATGGCTTAATTTATGGAGTGTTAATCTAGGCCATCCTTCTTCTCTTTTATTGCTTCCTGAAACAAAAATTTAAACCAAATACACTATGGAATATATCCTAGGAGTCAGGTATCAAGTCTTATTCTATTGGTCTTTGAACAAATAAATTGCAGTCACTTAATTTGTGCACATTTCATCTTTCAAATGAAGGTCAATCAACTCAAATAAAGTCAAATAGTTATGCAAAATCGTTGGGCGATTCAGGAAAACAAAAATTTTTTTTTTACCTTAGACAATATTTAATACTTCGCCTGAACTAGTCTCATGGTCCCATTGCCAAAAATGATGTATACTGCTGCAAAATGTTGGAGTAGATTTGTGGTTGTGACACAGAATGTTCTAGATGAAATTGGTTATAGATATCCTATCTATTATTTTATAAAATTATCTATTCTAAGATCTAATAACCATAATATTATAATGTTGGAAGTATTCATCTAAAACATTGTTTTTAAATGTAATCATACCTTAAATCGTTCTTCAAATAGTGATAACTCTGATGTTAGGTCTGTGATTGCATTCATGAATGCTTCTTGGGGAGTGTAATCTGATGTAGTTTGGATGCGCAAAACAAACTTATGCTCTAGCGGATGGGGTAATTTGTATCCTGCAAACAACACCTTGGGGTCCTTCAGGAGCTGACTATAACACAGACCATATTAAGGATATAAGTATTAATTTCTTGTTAAGCTATAAACGTTCTGTAAAGATAATATACTATCAACAAAACAATAGGACACTCACATTATAGCATTCAGTATTGTGAATAATGAAATATTGATTATAGAATACTATAAAACTAATAAACAAATTGTGTTGCTTCAAATAATACCCTAAAAGTAAATAGATAAATATTGTTCTCAGTTTAATATACAATACAGATATTTTTTATGTATATAAACCTGTTAGTATTGTGGTGAATTGAACATGGTCCATGCCTATTGATATATTCTTGTCCTTTGTACAAATCTTGTTTAAATCAGCTTGTGTTTAAAAGGGATTAAGACTTCCCGTAATTTTAAAATTACATACCAGTCAGGGTAAACCAACGGATGGTTTTTTATTGTAAGAGCTATTTTATTTATAAGCCACGATAATATTTTACTTTACAAAAATTAACATTTTATGTTACTATTGTCCTACTTACTGTCTAATCATATTGCCTAACGTGTGGTCTTCTCTGTTGACTGTAAATATAGCGGCATTTGTTACTTTGGTATCATCTTCCTTTTGAACTCTGTAATGTTAGAAATCATTTACGATATAATGGTCTGTTTCACGACTTATATTCCGCAATATTACCAAATAGAATACTCACTTCTTTTCTCCATCGTACAGAAGAAATGATTCGAATGTTGGTGGCGCATTCATGTTTCTAACTCAAACCTATAAATTGCTGAATTATTGACGTAGTTCAGATATTAGTACTGTACATAAAGTAGTATACAGTACTTTAAAGGTATATAAACAATTGTCAAATACAAAATAGCAAACAATTCAATGCAAAGTAAGAGAATAATAATAAACTAGGGATAAAATTCACAATTGTGAACCAAACTGTGAATTTATGACAGTAACACCACACCAATGTCATTGTCAAAGTCTAATCTTCGAGTGTTAGCTACACAGACATAAAAAAATCAAAACTTGTTAACAGACTGATGATGATCAGTTAGTGAAAACGATAGTAAACGAATAGTATAAGATTTAAATATCGTAGTAACATAAGTACTAGTAGAGGTTATTACAAGTATTATATAATCACTTTCACTGAATATACTATTCGGCATCAGAACCATTAAATAGTATACATTCCAAAAATCGAAGTACAGTTAGCCAATAACCAAATATGTTTGACTGAAAGTGTTGCGCATCGTAATTTTTACATAACTATGTAAGCATAAGCATATATTTCGTTACTCACAAATACCTTCGCTTCGTTTCAGAAAAACTACGTTAACATATGCATTTTTCTGGGTTTTTCTCGTTCTATGAATTAGAAATACATACAGCCTTGGCCAAAAGTATTAGGCACCCCCAATAAAGTTACTGCACATCTGTGATAGGTGAACAAC